>JAFFST010049786.1:21300-37483 GCA_022414735.1 Noturus placidus
TTTTGTCTTTGTTTTGAATTGTTATTATAATAAATCATTGAAAATCCAGCGATTGCATCTGACCCCTTTACGCGACCGTTACAAAAACTATTTGTTGTAAAACACTCTGTGCTGTCTCCGGTTCATGGCTGTCATTAATAAAATCTATATTCATTTATATTTATTTAAAAAATATGTAATTATGAATGTTTAATATGTAGCTACCTATACAGAATATAATAATTATATATATATTACATACATAATTGTGATGGGGAGGAGGGAGAAGCCAGGTTGTGAGGATGCACACTAATCAGTGGAGAGAGAGAGAGAGAGAGAGAGACTTTATGTTTGAGTTCTGTTGATTATTAAACTTTATCTTTATGTTCAGTTGGTTCCTGCCTCCGTGGCCATTGGGAAGTTTGTTACAATAATAAAGAAACCTTTGCATAGATTTCACAAGTCTCTACAACTCTCCTGGATGAAGGAACACTATTCTTCCAAAAGATATTCCCTCAGTTGCTGTCTCGATGATGGTGGTGGAGAGTACTGTTTAACTCATCAGTTCAATTGAATGATGGTGAAGGTCATACTCATCTTTCAGTGAGCCTTTGTGCCCTGTGGATGAGTGTATAATAATCCTGTGAGAGACCTCTTCCTTCAGAATTGAAATGTTTCATCACAGGATAAAGGTGATCAATCAGAATAACTTTGTACAATGTTGCAGTGACCTTTCACTCAAAGAGAACAAGTTTAACCAGAATGCCCCTAACAGCATAACAGCCACCAGTTTTTCCTTTGTCACCCATCGTATACTCAATTATGAAAACACTGGTTTTCAAAAGGTTTTGTACATGTAATCATTTTTTTACACATACAGTCGAGTCCGTCAGTTTTGGACAGTGACACAATTTTTGTAATTCTGCCTCTGTACACCACCACAATGGATTTTAAATGAAGTAATCAAGATGTGATTGAAGCTTAGACTTTCAGCTTTAAGTTAATGACAAAAATATTACATTGACTGTTTAGGAATTACAGTCCCACCATTTTCACAGGCTCAAAAGTAATTGGACAATTAACTGATAAGCAGTTTTCTGGCCATGTGTAGTCTGTTTCCTTATTATTTCATGACAAATTAAGGTGATAAAAGATTTGGAGTTGATTCCAAGTGTTGAATGTGCATTTGGTAACTGTTCATGGGAACTCTCAATATGTGGTCTAAATAGGTGTCAATGCAAGTGAAGGAGGCCATCATTAGTCTGAAAAACAAACCAGACCTATTAGGGCAGAAGTTTTATACGAGTGGCCAAATCAATTTGGTACATTCTTGAAAAGAAGGAATGCATTGGTGAGCTCAGCAACACCAAAAGGCCTGGAATATGACAGAAAACAACTAAAAGTGGATGATTGCAGAATTATTTTCTTGTAGAAGAAAAACCTCTTCACAATATCTAGCCAAGTCAAGAACACTCTTGGAGGAGGTAGGTGTATAATTGTCAGTCTACAATCACAAAAGGCCTTCATGGATGTAAATATAGAGGGTTTACCTCAAGATGCAAATCACTGGAAACGCTCAAGAAAAGAAAGGCGGATTAGACTTTGCTAGAAAACATCTTGATTACTTCATTTAAAATGTTTGTGGTAGTTTACTGAGACAAAATGACAAAAATTGTGTCACTGTCCAAATACTTGTGAACCCGACTGTATATGGCAAATGGTAGGAATTGCAGTCTTCTTGACTATGATGTTACAGGCTTTTCACACCTGGATTTGGTTTGGTTCGGTTCCTGCAATCTCTCACAATCTGTCAGCATTGCTATACAGCCACAGTACATACATTCAGGTATCTCTGATCAATCAGGTTCAAGTCCAATCAGTCCAATCAAGTTCAATCAGGTTCCGTGGCTGATTCACTCATAAACATTCTCAGACTTATCCTAAAGTAATCTTGGCTGTGTGTTTTGGGACATTTTCCTGTTGGAATCAGTCTGTGATCCTGATGAGCAGGCTTTCTTTCCCCCTCAATTTTGACAAGCCTGCAAGTTCCTGCTAATGAAAATCATCCCTGTAGAGATGGAACCTAGGTGATGAGTTGTGCCTGGTTTTCCACTTGTAGTGCATGGTGTGAGTTTGGGAAATATAACAATATAATATAATTGCATATATGGTTTAATTTCACAATATGGTTTCCACCCTCATTATTCAGCAGCTTATAGAATAGCAATTGATCCAGCACATACTATTATTAACATATCATATATATTTTTTTTCATATTATGCCCTGACAGCACAATTTAATTAAGTCACAAGATAATACATTTAATTATTCAACATCCATTTTGTCTAAAACAATGCATTTGCTACAGTGTTTTATATTCCCATTGATATTTAAAATTGTTTAGATCACCTAGGTGAATAGGAACAGGAAATTGTTCAACAATGACTATCTGTTTCACAGGGGTATATGAGGTAACACAAAGGCCAAATTCCATTAGACATTCATAACAATGGATAAGACCAAGGAACATAGTGGTGATGTGTGGCAACAGGTTGTTCAGCTTCACAAAATAGGAAGCGGCTATAAGGAAATAGCAAAAGCATTGAAAATGCCTATTTCCATCATAAGGTAATAATTAAGACGTTCCCGTCAACTGAAAATGCTATGAATCAACCTGGAATTGGACGTGTGTCTATATTGTCTCAACGCACTGGGAAGCCAAAAAATTGCCATTGATCACAGCTGGAGAATTGCAAAAGCTAGTTGTGTCTTGGGGTAGGAAAGTCTCTAAAATTATAATCCGAAGTCACCTATGGTAGAGCGGGTTGTCCACTAATCCACTAATCGTAGGGTTGGCGGTTCGATTCCCGGCCCGGATGACGCCACATGCTGAAGTGTCCTTGGGCAGGACACTGAACCCTAAGTTGCCCCCGATGGCAAGCTAGCACCTTGCATGGCAGCTCTGATACCATTGGTGTGTGTGAATGGGTGAATGAGACACAGTGTAAAGCGCTTTGGATAAAAGCGCTATATAAGTGCGCCATTTTCCATTTTACATCACCACAAGTTGTTTGGAAGGGTTTCAAGAACAAATCAAGCGTCTTCAGTTTGCCAGACACTACTGGAACTTCAAATGGGATCGGGTTTTATGGTCAGATGAAACCGAAACCTTTTTGGCAATAAACACCAGAGGTGGTTTTGGTGCACACAGCGAGGTAGCCATATGGAAAAGTACCTCATGCCCACGGTTAAATATGGTGGAGGCTCTTTAATGTTTTGGGGCTGTTTTTTTGCCAGAGGACCTGGACATTTTGTTAAGATACATGGCATCATGGACTCTATCAAATATCAACAGATATTAAATGAAAACCTAACCGTCTCTGCCAGAAAGCTTAAGATTGGTTGGATGATCCAATGATCCAAAACATACAAAAACCACACAAATGATTTACTGACCACAAATTCAAGGTCTTGCCATGGTCATCCCAGTCCCAAAACTTGAACCCTATACAAAACCTTTGCGTTGAACAGAAGAGGAGAGTTTACCAGCATGGACCTCAACATTTGAAGGATCTGGAGAGATTCTGTATGGAGGAATGGTCTCAGATCCCTTGCCATGTATCTTGCAACCTCAACAGGCATTATAGGAGAAGACTCAGAGCTGTTATCTTGGCAAAGGGAGGTAGCACAAAGTATTGAATAACAGGGTGACAATAATTGTTGCACACTTATAATTAACAAAGATATAATAGGTCAGATTTGATTGACCTATTATAAAATTAAATTAAACTATAGATTTCCACTGTGAAGCTTCATACTTTGGCCCAAAAACAGACAGGCATTCTGTCCACGTCACTTGAAACCCTCTTTACCAGGATCTGAATAGTGAGAAAAGTATGCTCATCCTTTGACAGCAAAAGAACAGGTGATTTAAAGTTTTTTCCCTGCCAAAAAACTAGACACTCTCTGGTTCTAGTGGGGTTGATGTGTGCCAAGTATTTGTTTGCGGCCATGGACTCCATGGACCCCAGCCCAATGAACAACCCATCACTGTAGATTAGCTGTACGCTTCTCAATTGGCAGTTTGTACAGAGACTTCCAGCATCTTTGTGGGGCGTCTGGCACCAACAATCCTGACCACCATCACTATTTCACTCTAGCTAGAGATCCTCTGTACACAACCTTACCACAGGTTATGCATAGTGCTTTTTGGGGAGGCATTTTCAAACTTTGTTAGTTGTGGTGTCTGGAATGACAGAAGAGCTTCCTCCTCTTGGCACCATCTGAAGTGGACCTCCAACAAGCTGAATATTTCGCTTCTGAGTATGAAGTGACTGGGATGAAAATCAGCACATCCAAATCTGAAGCCATGGTTCTCTCTCAGAAAAGATTGGGATGACTTGGTCAGTATTCAGGCAGTCCTCTTAAGTAACCAATTTATCCTACTCAGGGTAATGGTTGATTTTACTGGAGGCTATGAAGTGTTCAAAGGACCATAGTTACCTTTGTACCTAGCATTCTATTTTATTTACAGAAATAAATACATTGAGGATATAAATGTTTAACGTATGACTTTAAGCCAGAGGAAGCCAGAGGCAACATTGGTGAGGAAAAACTCCCTGAGACAATGAGGAGGAAACCTTGAGACGAAAAAGACTCAAAAGAGAGCCCATCCTCATCTGGGTGACACCGGATAGTGCAATTATAAATCAATCCAGTCTACATGGTCAAAAAGTGCAATTGTGTAACCAGGAAATTCATCACAGATTTCAAATGAAGTCTGTTTTGTGGGACTTTTCCGACATATGTACACTTTTTAAGTGTTGAATTTATAAGTGCTGTATGCTCCTATCATGGTGCATATCATGGCTCATCCTCAATTTGACCTTGGGCAATGCATCTGCTGTGTGATGAATCCCCCCATCACCCTGTTATCTCCAGCTTAGTATCTCTTATATTTATTCACCAGCTTCACCAGATGCTGCACAAGAGAAAGGACAAATTGATGCAGGGGGATGTAGAGGTGTAATGGTGCTGTAAAACATAAAGGCTCCACAGCAGCAAACAATAACAGAGGAATAGAGAGATGTTCTTTGAGTATATCTAATTTTTCATGCTGAAAATCGATGTGTTATGTGTATATTGTATTGCAGTAATGAAGAACCTGTGCTTGTTCTGAGTGCAGTATCAGAGATGCGATATACTGAACATGATACAAGACTTCCTGAAATAGACGTAGTTTTGATATTAAACTCTAAAGTTTAATTTGTTGTGATTTTTATATAGAGACAAAGAGGTCATAGGCTTCAAGCTACAGGTGTTTTGTTATGGATGATGCAACTTACACCACTAAAAAGACCTAACAATAATAATGTAATGTTAGCAAGCTTGTATGTAAAAAACATATAGTAGCTAACACACCACACACCAAAGGAGATCTTTGACAATCGGTTGCTGATTGCAATATAAGAAATAGTAGTGTTTTTGTTTTCATAATTTTTATAGACAGTGAAATTTTATTTACCTAAAGTACATGATCCAAGAAACAGAAGAACAAAAGAACCTAAAACAAAAATGTGGAACTATTATAGTGTATAATTTCCTAAGAAGAACGTCTTCAAATCGGCTTGTTTCCTAACAAGAAGGTATGTAAATCTGCTCCATGCCCAATTTCTCAGTTTAGCCAGCTTATCTGAGAAACAGCTGAGCTTACCAAACAGGCTCACATTTCTTTCAGTAGCTACTCTCCAAGAGTCCCCATCTTGGCTCACCAATAAACATACAAGCCATTCTCCCTCTCTTCTACCAGATTGACAGTCATTGTGAGAAATCATCTGTCTGGTCCTGGTCTATCAACCATCCCAAATCTGAATGATTTCCCTGTTTTCTCTCATAGCATCCATATTTCAACACAAGAGCCCCACAGTCAACTTTATAAAAACTTTATAACCCTTATAATGTCACCGGAGATAGAGCTGAGTCATCTTTAAGAATCCACCTTCTTAAACCAGTGGTGTAAAAGTATAACTGCAAGATGAAGACATGCTACAGCATTTGTGTGAAATGATAATAACAGTTGCTGAGGCCTATAAATGGTTCTGTCATGACAAACAAGAACTGGAAGTTGTACTGTACCACACTGGTGATTGAGTTCACAACACAACAACATTTTCAGAATGACAGGTTTCTGTGATATGCTCATTTGGAACAGGCAGGAAATCTGATTCTAGCTCAGGATTCCTTTTATGAGTTGCTTTGTAGCAACTAGATAAAAAAAAACAAAAAAATACTAACTTATTATTAACCTCTATTGTGAAATGTCGATAATAGGTTATGGTAAGATTATAACACAAAATTGGTGACTTTTCAATGGTCACATGAGGGGCTTTTATCAGCTTTATCGCTGACTTATGATGGTCACTTAATATTGCCAAATAACTTGTCTTGGTGAGCTGTATGGTACATTACACCCATAATGCTAAAGATTCTGTATATATTTAATTATAACTGCAAATTTGGATTTACAGCTTTTAAATTAGTTTCCTAAATGTCATGCAACAGTTTACATGTATATCAAGGTAGTTAGAACTATAAGATCAGGTTAAAAATGTCCAGTATGACATGAGTTTATCATTTGGTATATGAGCTCATTCTAAAGATGGCCAACAGTGACAGCCTGGCAGTGCTAGTGCTTGAAGCCCTAACCTTGTAAGTAGTAACCCAGAGCCTTAACCGCTGAGCCACCACTACCTTTAACAAACACGAGTAGCCTAATTTAAATCGCCATGACCCTGACTAGGACATTACTAAGTGTGAATGAGTGAATGTTGTCAATGCATTCTGCAGCAGCACACATTCATAATAATTTATTAGAATATGATTGGTCCTGCAAGCTTCTGCTCACGCTCTCTTGAAAGTAAAACCCTCCCACTCATGTCAAGAAATGAATAGTGTGTTTTCGACATCTGTAAGCCTATTGGTAAATAGAACTCAGCATCAGTTCATTCAGAATTATATATTCATATTCGGTCACATCCCTACTTCATATAAACAGTATGTATGAGTCCAGAATTGCTCCTGATCCAACGCTACCCTAAACAGGATAAAGCAATGACTGAATGTGAGTGTGTGAGTGAGTGAGTCCAATATTTTAAATTGCCATCCTTATTACCATTTAACACAGTTTTAAGGCATACAAGCCTCATTTTTCTTTTAATGACAGGATAATATATTCAGAAGTTCAATCATGTGGAACTCATTTTGTCATGATTTGCTAAAAATATGTCAACTGTAGCAAAACGTTTTAAACATGTAGAGACATTTAAGAAAAAAGTAATATGATTATAATGACTATTTATCTGTAGTGCTGGACAGGATGCAGTTGACATGATGCACAGCACAATAATCAGAATAGACCATTAGCCCTTTTTGCTCAAGTACTCCTTCACGTGCCAATCAATAATGTGGAACAACACTGCTGTCTGGAAAGGCATCATTCTCTTACGTTGCCACCAAGCCCTCCTCATGATAAGTCACCATGCTAAGCCTCATGAGATTGTGCCTCAAACTACTATACTAAATCAAGAAGAGCTCTTCTGTTTTCTCAAAGGGCTTTCAACACATTGACGTGTTGCTGCAGCAGTTAGAGTTTTGTGCTTTTCAATTTGGGTTATTTCAGATGGCAGCCTGCAATGCTAATCCATAGAGTGGCATTACAAATAAGTCTCTTCAAAAATTAATCTCTCTTGCTCTCTCTCTCTTGTTGACTTACTCTCACTTAGTGTCTTTCATCTACTCAGATAAAGTGGAGAGAAGTGGTCTTAGTGGCAGCACGTTGCCCATGTCACCCCCAGTGCTCAGAAACCCATTAAATCCAAACAAACACTGAATCCGCAGTGAGACTGGGGGTGGGGAGAGAGGTGGTAATGATTTCAGCAACAGAACTAATTTACTAAAAAGCGTTGTTTATCTCCAGTTGCTGACACAATTTTGGCACAAGCTCTTACATCATTACTATTCAATTCTTTAATCTAGCTCAGAGCAGCTGCTTATAACAGTCTTCCATCCTGATTAGCCATCAGTTTCTCATATTGCTTGCATTATGCACTCAGAGCTTTGCTAATGAGCTGTGTAAGCAATAGCAATGACAGCACGGCTAAAGCCAATGAATCCCTCTTGCCAATCTATGTAATTGTGTGGTTATTAGAATTTTGATGGGGTATGCATTTGATCACAATGAAAAGCACACAAATCCAATCATTTGGCATCAGGGACACAATGAACGAAGTAAATAAAGAGCAGAGGCAAATGAAACTTAAATATCTATCTGTCGTTGGACTACTTTTCATGTAGGATAACTAGGATATCTATTCCCGACTAAACACAAAAGAGTTTGCGATAAAAGCCTGTCAAGCAATTATTCTTGTCAATTATCCCACTGACTCAAAGCTGAGCTTGCAATCCTCATTCACTGGCCTCAGTTCCAGAAGTGTTCTAGATTTGACCATAGTCCGCATATCTTCTATGATAATTGAAGTTTGAATATCTTGAACAGGGGGAGTTAACCAGTTCATACTCATTTAATAAATAGAATTATTTCTTAATAATCATGTAGTGTTTCTGTGTTAATAATGTGCTAAATAATTCTTTCTAGCCTAGTTCTATTAACATCCAAAAAAGTTATTTACCTTTCCTGTGGAACCTTTTATACCTTATAAAATCAGCATTCTGTCACAAACACACAATGTACTTATATCCATGTATCAAGCTACTCTGTCAAGTCTACTGCGCTGAAGGTGATGTTCTGTACTAATATAATTTAACAATGTAACTAAGTGCTTTTTGCACCCTTTCCAGGGTGTACCCCGCCTTGTGCCCCATGCTCTCTGGGATAGGCTCCAGGTTTCCCCGTGACCCTGAAGGAAAGGATAAGCGGTATAGAGGATGGATGGATGGATTTAGTGCTTTTCATGACATACAAGTTTTTTGAAATGAGCGTGTTAATATGTTTAATGTGTGTGAAATGATAACAACAGTTGCTGTAGCCTATAAAACTTGCTCCTTTTTAATGGATCTGGTGTGACAAACAAGAACTGGGAGTTGTACCACACTGGTGATTGAGTTCACAACATAACAACAATATATATGCTCATTAGGAACAAGCATAAAATCTAGCTCAAGATTCCTTTTATGAGTTGCTTTGTGAAAACTAGTTACAGGCTCTGACTTATTGCTAACCTGTATTGTGAAATGTCGATAATAGGTTGTGGCAAGATTATGTCACAATATTGGTGACTTTATTACTAAGTTGTGGTGGTCACATGATATTTCTAAATAGTTTCTCTTGTTGTGCTGTATGGTAGGTTACACATATAATGCTAAAAATTCTGTATATGTTTGGGTTATAAATGTAATTTTGGATTTTAAATAGTGCCCTTAAATATCATGCCACAGCTTACACATATAGCATGGTCGTTAGAACTATTAGATCTGGTTAAAAATGTCCAGGGTGGCATGATTTTATCATTTGAAATACAGATATAAATTTACCTGAACTGTTGCATTACTCACAACACGTGGTCTGATCTTCATCCAAGTCATAATTATAGACTAACCCAGTGGTTTTCAAAGTGGGGGACGCCAGGGGAGCCTCAACAATTTGGTGTGAAAAATAAGTTCTCACTCTCAGACAACACACACACACACACACACACACACACACACACACACACACACACACACACACACAGAATCAATTCCTAATGTAATGTAATGTAAAGATGTAAGATGTAATTATTAATAAAAAAAAAAGGGGGATATATTCAGAAGTCTGTATTTTTAATGTGTTTTCATCTTGGACATCTTGGACTACCCCATTCCACCTAAATTGAGAACACACAAACACTTGTACTCTATTTAAATATTCATAGTCTAGGTTTTAAAATGTATGTAAACCTCTGGGCTAACAGCTTGTCCAGATGTTAAATGGAATCAGGCACTGTCCTATAGAATACACACAAATTTGGGTTAATGACAGAGTCTTCTCTTCTTATAAAATGTATATTGATATGAACCATGACTTGTGAACCCTGCTCTGATAAAACAAATTTCAGAGGACATGGTGGAGGGGCATCATGGTTTTGAGTCTGCATTGCTGCCTCGGGGCCTGGAGAGCTTGCAATCTTAGGAGAATGTTATTGTAGTGCTCCATCAGCTTAATGAATGTTGGATGAAGCAACAAAAGAAATGACCCAAGACAAACCTGCAAATGAACAAAAGAATGGTTAAAAAAGAAAAAAAGTCTGAGTCCAGGGTCCTCATGTTTCTGCATGGATCTTTTCATGTCTTGCAGACATCTAGTCATGGATCAAAGTTGAATCACTGATGCTTGCCTACAATGCCAAAAACAGACCAGCAGGCACCTACCTAAAACCACTTACAATATCACACACCCTGCTCCACAACATGCTCACTCCAGTCCACTAGCACTGATCGATTGGACCCATCATCTCTCAGGGTACAAGGAAGACATGCATCAGGACTCTTCTCTGTCCTGAACCTACCACCCTTGCTGAGAAGTGGCACAAAAAAGTTCCTTTTCTTGTGTTTTTTTCATTTCCATTAACCTCCCTAACAAGGTTTTTAGACTGATGGTACTTTTTTTTACCTGACCTAATGAACTAGCATAAGGGTTTCCACCCACCTCGAGCAAAGATGAATTGTCGTTCTGTATAACCATCATGAAAAGCACTACATTATACAGGGTTTCTCTTCAGGATTATGGGAAGTGTTGTATTCCACCAAGAATTTAGCAATTAAAATAATACAATGAATATGATTTATTGCTCCTATAGGATGTTTAATCTCATAGCTCATGGTATGTTAATCTCTGAGTTATTTTGGATATGCTTTTCAAAACCTCTCACAAGCTATCAAATAATAACCGAAGCTATGGTGGAGTACTTCCCCATTTGGAAAATATTCTGCACAGTGTCACTTGCAGTCAATAACACAATAACACAACGGACGTATGAATATGCATGTAACCCTAGTAAGCCACATGTTGCTCGTTTTGTTTCTTATGGGTGTCAACGAGTGCTACTGTTGTTGCTTGTGGGTGTGTACCATCATGTGTTCAGCTTTTTTTTACCTGATGAGAATGGCTAGTAGACAAAATGCACCCGAGTTACCACAGTATACAATTTACTTTCATTTAAAATAGATTTAAAAATGTATTCTGATATTTTAGAAAAAAGTGGGAAATTGGATGTTTGCTGTATGTTACGTGCCAGGCTTTGCATTAGCTTTGTTAGCAGATTAGCAGTATCACCCACATACACTGACTAGAGTGTACCACTATATGTATGCCTGTACACGTATCTTCTAATCAGTTAAACACAAATGAAATGACGCACAAATCAGTGTGTGACAGTTAGTTTGATGTTAACATAGTATGCATCACACTTTGTATTAGCTATTAGCAGATTAGCAGTGCAAGCTAATTGTATTAGCAAAAAAAAAAAAAAAAAAACACTCTCCAGAGAGCTCTGCTATAATATCTGCTACTTCCGTCCAAGTTTAATTAAAATTTTATATAATTTCTTAAACTAATTGCTAATGAAGTAAAAATATTGATCTACACATGACATATGATTGGCCTGAGGAATCCTTCAAGATAATAGTTTGGATTAACTGCATCATGTGAAACTCACGTGTCACTTGTCGTGCTGCTGTTTTTGTAGCGTGTCCCTGTTACTGAAATCACAGCTCTGTGTACTTAGAAAATGAATAGCTCTCTGTTGCTAGTCTGAACACAGGATTGTGTTGATTAATACATATAGAGGTGGTGTTTTGGGCTTTCTGATTGAGCTGCTTTCCACTTTGACATCCTAGCTATCAAAAATTTGCAGAGAGGAACGCTGTGAATCATGGTTATTTAAACTAATAAAAAAACAAAAAAACAACAACACAAAGAAAGCATTTCTCTTGAACAATGACATGGTCAAAATAATTGGCAGTGGACCAATACACCATACATTCTCTCTCTCTCTCTCTCTCTCTCTCTCTCTCTCTCTCGCTTTCTCTCTCTCTCTCTCTCTCTACTCTTATTCATTCTCTGATGAAGTCAACACTAGTCCTCTGTTATGTTCAGCACAATCAGCACAATCAGTTTCTTAATTAGTGTAGCATTTACAGCCAAAACATTTTGCCAAGGCTTGCGAGTGTTTGGTGTATTCTTGATCAATATTTTGCTGTCTGTTTACATGTTTTTCTAATTGGGAATCACCTTTGCATTGCACTGCCTACCTTTACTTTCCTTCATTACTTCATTCCATTAAAAAAATAAAAAAATAGTCCTGATTCTCCTACTCACAACAATTCCTAGCCTAAAAACACCCTCATGAATCCTGCCTCCTAAATAATTGATGCACATTGCACATTTCACATTCTCCCCTCCTGTGCTTTAAATGGTTTTATCAGGGTGTATTCAAAACTAAGATGTTAACAACCTAGTAGTATGAATAATGGGGTGTGTTTTACAGAAAATGTATCTGCAGCTGCACACTTTCTATAAGAGTGTAAAACTGTTCTTAGGACTACAGGGTCAGAGATGTATCAAAAAAGGAATTCACACACACACACACACACACACACACACACACACACACACACACAGGTATACAATTTCTCTGATAGCCATGGTGACATTTCATCTATTTTCCCCCAGGGCCCTGCTGACCCTTTGCATCACTGTAACTACTTCCATCTGAGCTTTTATCCGAACTCCCTTCCTATCCCCATCCCTTTATCTTGAAGAAAAAGGTCAATGGCACTATTATTTAATATCAAACACGAAATATAGCATTTACAGCAAAAGTAAGAAAATAGCTTTGGAAATAAAGTACAGTGAGAAGGCTATAGGAGCAGACAGGGACATATTAGAAGCTTTAAGATGATTGTCTAATTGTAGGCTGATCAAACATAGTCTTTCAAACATACTTTGGAACATATTTTTCTTCTTCTGCAACAGGTATTGCTTATGTACAGTGCATCCAGAAAGTATTCACAGCGCTTAACTTTTTCCACATATTGTTATGTTACAATCTTATTCCAAAATGGATTAAATTCATTATTTTCCTTAAAAATTCTATAAAAAAAATCCCTTTAATGACAATGTGAAAGACGTTTGTTTGAAATCTTTTCAAATGTATTAAAAATAAAAAACAAAAAAGCACATGTACATAAGTATTCACAGCCTTTGCTCAATACTTTGTTAAAGCAACTTTGGCACCATTTACAGCCTCAAGTCTTTTGAGTATAATGCTACAAAGCCTGGTACACTTATTTTTGGGTAGTTTCTCCCATTCTTCTTTGCAGGACCTCTCAAGCTCCATCAGGTTGGATGCGGAGCGTCGGTGCACAGCCGTTTTCAGATCTGTGCAGAGTTGTTCAATCTGGTTCAAGTCTGTGCTCTGGCTGGGCCACTCAAGAACATTCACAGAGTTGTCCTGTAGACCCTCTTTTGTTATCTTGGCTGTGTGCTTAGGGTCGTTGTCCTGTTGGAAGATGAACCGTCGCCTCAGTCTGAGGTCCAGAGTGCTCTGGAGCAGGTTTTCATTAAGCTGCATTCATCTTTCCCTTGATCCTGACTAGTCTCCCAGTTCCTGCCACTGAAAAACATCCCCACAGCATGATGCTTCTACCACCATGCTTCACTGTAGGGATGGTATTGGCCAGGTGATGAGAGATGCCTGGTTTCCTCCAGGTATGACGCTTGCAATTTAGGCCAAAGAGTTCAATCTTTGTTCAATCTTTGGTCTGAGAGTCCTTCAGGTGCCTTTTGGCAAACTCCATGTCATGTGCCTTTTACTGTCATTTGCCTTTTACTGAGGAATGGCTTCCATCTGGCCACTATTATCTTTTTGAGGAAAATAATGAATTTAATCCATTTTGGAATAAGGCTGTAACATAACAAAATGTGGAAAAAGATAAGCGCTGTGAATACTTTCCGGATGCACTGTATTGTCCCATTTCACATTAGTCTTACATTATTATATTATTTTAATGATCATACAACACTATGATCTGTACTATGATCTGCGGAAATAGAGTTGATTCATTTGTATAATACTGGCTTCAGTTATGGGACAATATGGAAATTTCTAAATAGCATATTTAGGGCCATTATGAGAGAAGACACATCATAGACACATTTAACTTTTTCAGTTATGAGTTTGTATTTGAATTTTGTGATTTTTTTTAAAGAAAAATAAAAACTTCAATAATGCTAATTGTGAAGTGCTGGTTATGTTCTTCTTTATTAACTAAAGCACCTGTCCCATGATGAGCCTATAGTTCAGCAAGAATCACTGGGACGTTGCCAATCAGTAGGCTGTCAGTCAATTTCAAAACTACTCTTAGTCAAAGTCGGTGAGTAAACAGAGCAGATTCAGAGCAGGTCAGCAGCTTCACTGTTTCTGGGGGTAATTTCACATGTTTCCTGTTAATTTTGAAACAGTGTTATCTTATCAGCACAAAACAGGCCAGAGAGAGCAGATTCACCATACAAGACTTATTGAAGAAGGTGCAGAGAAAGATAAAGACATAAAGAAAGAGTAAAACGAACTGGACAGTAAATGGAAACCGGTCGGTGGATTCATTGAGCTCCATTCTTAATTGCTTCCTTAATCAATTTTGCTGGCTGTTGCTCACACGGTAGAGATGGCTGCTTTGGGGCCAGTTATTGACCCGGCTGGTAATATTGCATTTTCTTTGTTGTACAGATCCAAAGCCTCAGTGGGGTATGAAAGAGTCAGCAAATGCAAAATATCCCAGCTTTTCACCTTCGGATCACACTTGAGCCTGATAGATTCACATACAACAGGCTTTTACAGTTTTTCACATTTGCTCACACACACATATTTCAGGATACAGTGATTCTGCTCTCAAATGAGTACATTTCTCAAAAGTATACACACATTCTGCTAAGAAAAACTCCAAAATGGTCAAAAACCAAACAGAAAATATTGATGAATTGTATATGAATGGCTATATATACACATTTTGGGAAATTGTGAAAAAAGGGCCACAGATGTTCGCCAAACTGAAAATGAATAATTGAACTTGTATTTCATGCTTACTAAAATTCTATCTCTCCCTTTAGCTCAACTTCAATCTCTGTTTTTTTTTTTTATATATAACCTTCTACACGTTACAGCAGTAACTGTCCCTTCTGTGTTTATAAAGTGCATCCGGAAAGTATTCACAGCGCTTCACTTTTTCCACATTATGTTATGATACAGCCTTATTCCAAAATGGATTAAATTAATTATTTTCCTCAAAATTCTACAAACAATACATCATAATGACAATGTGAATGAAATTTGTTTGAAATCTGGAAAGAAGAATGGGAGAAACTGCCCAAAAATAGGTGTGCCAGGCTTGTAGCATCATTCTCAAAAAGACTTGAGTCTGTAATTGGTGCCAAAGATGCTTCAACAAAGTATTGAGCAAAGGCTGTGAATACTTACAGTGGTGTGAAAAAGTGTTTGCCCCCTTCCTCATTTCCTGTTCCTTTGCATGTTTGTCACACTTAAGTGTTTCGGAACATCAAACCAATTTAAACAGTAGTCAAGGACAACACAAGTAAACACAAAATGCAATTTGTAAATGAACGTGTTTATTATTAAAGGTGAAAAAAAAATCCAAACCATCATGGCCCTGTGTGAAAAAGTGATTGCCCCCCTTACTATAACTGTGGTTGTCCACACCTGAGTTCAATTTCTCTAGCCACACCCAGGCCTGATTATTGCCACACCTGTTTACAATCAAGGCATCACTTAAATAGGAGCTGCTTGACACAGTAAGGTCCACCAGAAGATCCTTAAAAGCTACACATCATGCCGGGACCCAAAGAAATTCAGGAACAATTGAGAAAGAAAGTAATTGAGATCTATCAGTCTGGAAAGGGTTATAAAGACATTTCCAAAGCTTTGGGAATCCAGCGAACCACAGTGAGAGCCATTATCCACAAATGGCGAAGACATGGAACAGTGGTGAACCTTCCCAGGAGTGGCCGGCCGCCCAAAATTACCCCAAGAGCGCAGCGACGACTCATCCAAGAGGTCACAAAAGACCCCACAACAACGTCCAAAGAACTGCAGGCCTCACTTGCCTCAGTTAAGGTCAGCGTTCATGCCTCCA
>JAFFST010049786.1:69958-91579 GCA_022414735.1 Noturus placidus
CACACACACACACTCCACACACACTCCTACACACTCCACAAACATACCACACACACACACTCCACACGCACTCCTACACATTCCGCACACACTCCACAAACATACCACACACACACACACTCCACACACACTCCTATACACTCCGCACACACACCACAAACATACCACACACACACACAACACACACACACACACACTCCACAAACATACCACACACTCCACACACACACACACACACACACACACTCCTACACACTCCACAAACATGCCACACACACACACTCCTACACACTCCACAAACATACCACACACACACACACACACACACACACACACAATCCACAAACATACCACACACACACACACAACACACACACACACACACTCCACACACACTCCTACACACTCTGCACACACTCCACAAACATACCGCACACACCACACACACTCCTACACACTCCACAAACATACCACACACACAGACACAACATACACACACACACACTCCACACACACTCCTACACACTCCGCACACACTCCACAAACATACCACACACACAACACAACACACACACACACAACACACACTCCACACACACTCCTACACACACACACTCCACAAACATGCCACACACACACACACACACACACTCCACAAACATGCCACACACACACACACACATACACTCACACACACACACAAACACTCCACACACACTCCACAAACACTCCACATACACACTCCACAAACATGCCACACACACACACACACTTCACACACACTCCAGACGCCATCTACTGTTATAAAGCTGAACACACATTTCTCAATGCAGCTTTGATTGATACTTTTTACAGTTAATGATGAAATACACAAAAAAGAGATTGCTTAGTTGTTGTTTCTTGTTTTTGGCAGGGAAGGCGTGTGTGTGCATGCGCGTGCGTGTGTGTGTGTGTGTATTATAGAAATATTGACTTATTTTCATTCCTTAAATCGCATGACTTACATCTATTCTTGATGCACTATCAAACAACACATAAAATTCACATTTTGTAGTAATATTCACAATTTAAATGAACAACAAAAACAAACAGGTCAGTCACATGGGAAAAGTAAGTACACCCCTACATTTATCACACCTTCAAATCCATAAAATTAGAATCAGGTGTTCCAATGATTAGAAGATGTTTAGGGAGTGCAGGTGGAACCGGTCTTATTTATTCGCCTCTCATATCTAGTGTCTGGTGTTCCCTTTGTTATTGAGGTGTGTGGTGCCATCATGCCAACTTCTAAAGCGTTCTGGAAGGCCTTCAGAGAAAAGGTTCAGGTTACCTATGAGTCTGGCGAGGGATTTACATTTACATATTTAGCAGACGCTTTTATCCAAAGCGACTTACAAATGAGACACACTCACACACCAATGGTAGCAGAGCTGCATGCAAGGTGCTAGCTTGCCATCGGGGGCAACTTAGGGTTCAGTGTCTTGCCCAAGGACACTTCGGCATGGGATCACCCGGGCCGGGATTCGAACCACCAACCCTACGATTAGTGGATTAGTGGACAACCCGCTCTACCCACTGAGCCATAGCCGCCCTAAAAAGGATTTAAAAAGATCTCCAAATTATTTCAAATGGCACAGATTTCAAATGACTGCCAGGTTGACCAGCACTGACCGTCCCAGCAAATTCACCCCAAGGGCAGACTGTCTGATGCAAAAAATATGTCTCCAAGAACCTCAAAATTTCATCGCAGGATCTGCAGTAAGTCTTACAGCTATTGGTGTGAAAGTGCAGGCTTCTACAATCAGAAAGGGATTGCACAGATTTGACCTGCATGGGAGGCGTTTCAGGAAAAAGCCTTCACAAGATTACAGATTGCCAATGAGCATACAGGAAAAGACCAGGCCTTTTGGAATAATGTGATCTGGACACATGAATCAAAGATAGAGTTGTTTGCCCACAGTAACAGTAGACATGTTTGGCGCAGACCAAAGACAGCTTTTCAGGAGAAGCACCTCATACCAACTGTGAAGCACGGTGGTGGAAATGTTATAGTTTGGGGTTGCTTCACTGCCTCAGGGACTGAACAGCTTGCATTCGTTGGTTCAACTATGAATTCTGCATCATATCAAAGAGTGCTTGAAGATGATGTGAGGCCGTCTGTCCGAAAGTTGAATCTGAACTAAAACCCTGGACTGTTCAACAGGATAATCATCCTAAGCACATGACCAAATCCATGTAGGAACGACTCAAAAAGTGGAAATGGAGGGTTATGGAACGGCCTAGTCAAAGCCCGGATTTAGTCTTAGTCTTAGACTTAGTCTTACAAATGCTTGTCCGTCTCTCAGCCTGGTTTTCGTGGGAGTGAACGATCTCTGCCAAGACTCCCTGTGAATCAAGAAGAGCAGAAGCCTTGGAGTGAAAGCAGATATCGTGCAGTGAATCTGACCTAATGTTCACCACGATGCATGTTTCACTCCATGCCTCCAGCAGCTTCCAGACCTCCAGGCCTGACCTTTATCGTGCTACTTTATCGTTAACTGTTATATAAAACCACTACAGTCTATTTTCTGTTGGTTATGTAACGCTCTTGCCTTCGAGTCACTATCTTTCCTGCACAGGATACAGATGCTCTATCACCTTCTCAGTAAAATAAACCTGCGTATGGACTTTATTCCTATTTGGTGCGTCATGTAGCGTACCACTTTTTAATGAGGTCTCTAAAGAGTTTCGACATGAGCCAGTCGTACCCTCGTGGTAATCTTGCTGGAGGGAGCGATCTCTGAAAATCCTCATGCTGAAGGATCTGACACACCAGGATGACTCACAACCTGGCTTTAAGGCACAGATGTAGAGCATGGGGGCAGAACAACAGCGTTTAACTGCAACGTTGGATATTTTTCTAAATATTTATGTGACCTTTCTGTGAGTTCATGACCTGTGGTGAGAAATTTACATTAGATTCTGATAGAAGCTTTTAAAGTCATTCTGAGGTTCAGGTTTGGGCACCAAAATACTTGTTTTAATTTTATAGACAGCGACTTGTGGGGAAATGACTAAACAATTTTTAAACAGAGATCCTGTACTAGTTCAATTCAATTCAATTGTATTTGTATAGCGCTTTTTACAACAGACATTGTCTCAAAGCAGCTTTACAGGAATATTACAGTTTTGGTGTTTTTCCAACAAGAAATCCTAGGTGACTGCAGAGCTCAAAGCTGGGGGACAAAGATGAGCTGAGGAGGGTTCGAAAACAGCTCAGAGGGGAGATAAGGTAAGGAAAAGACATCTACAGAATAAAGTTGGAGGAGCGCCTTCAACAGAACAACATGAGGGAGGTCTGGACGAGACTGAAAAGAATTTCAGGTCAGAACAAAGACAATGGGAGGGGCCTTGTATCAGGCGACCGTGGCCAACCCGGTCTACGCCAGTGAGCATCCAGGGTATGGACATCGAGAGTCGTCAAAAATCCAAAGAGCAGTCAAAAATCCCTGTCAGTACAGTTGGTTCGATAATATACAGGTGGAAAGTTTGTGGAAAAGTAGTGGCAGAAAAAACTAGATCACGGGTACAAGTGGCCGAAATGGGTTTTCTCAGGAGGGTGGCTGGCCTCTCCGTTAGAGATAGGGTGAGAAGCTCGGCTATCCAAGAGGAACTCGGAGTAAAGCTGCTGGTCCTTTGTGTTGAAAGGAGCCAGTTGAGGTGGTTCGGGCACACGGTAAGGATGCCCCCTGGGCGCCTTCCTGGGGAGGTGTTTCAGGCACGTCTAGCTGGGAGGGGACCTCGGGGAAGACCCAGGACTAGGTGGAGAGATTATATCCACCAGTCAGAGCTGATTAATGTGGCTCGGGAATGGGAAGTTTGGGATCCCCTGCTGGAGCTGCTGCCCTCACAACCCGACAACGGAAAAGCGGTTGGGGATGGATGGATGGATGGATGGATGGATGAAGTTCGTGGAACCACGTCTAATTGTCCATGGACAGGTGAGCCATGCAAGAATTCCCAACCTACTCTCAGACTAATGGTAAGGAAGGTAAGAGAGAAACCAACAATCACTTGAAAAGAGTTGAAAGCAGCAGGTTACACAGAAAACGCCCAAAACAAACAAACAATGAGCGGCACCGCAATCATCACCACTCCTACAGGTCTACTCCAGCTAAACTCCTTTTAGACAAATCAGAAGTCTTTTGTAATAAAATGGAACTTTTTCCCAAGAACACAAATGATATACACTGTGAAGCACGGTGGCGGGAGCATCATGATATGAGGCTGCTTCTCTGTAAACTGGCATCAATATACGGAGCGATGTACTCGGACATATTAGGACAGAATTTATTCTCATGGAAGAACCTGTATCTGGGCAGATCATGAACGTTTCATCAAGACAACGACCCCAAAACATGCATCCAATACAACTCAAGACTGGCTTCTACAAAAGAAAGTGAAGGTGCTTGCATGGTCTAGCCAATCTCCTGACTTTACTTATGGAAAATTATGGAACGCGAGTCCATCGGAGCGATCTTTATGCTCCATAAAGTGAATTCTGACTGTAGACGTCTCGAAGCTGTAATCACAAAAACCAACAGCTTTACACCAAAGAACTAACGTTGGTAATTTGTGGTGTATGAATACTGTTCCCCCTATAGATTCTCCCCATCATTTTAAACACATCTTTATGAATACATCATTTTTTTAACTCAAGTGCAAAGTCAAAAGACGCTGTGTGTTTAAATCTGAAGTGAATACAGTATCAATCCATCCATCCATCCAGCTCTACCGCTTACTCCTTTATCAGGGTCACGGGGACCCTGGAGTCTATCCCAGGAAGCATCGGGCACAAGGCGGGGTACACCCTGGACAGGGTGCCAGTCCATCACAGGGCACAATCACACACCCATTCATACACTACGGACACTTTAGACACGCCCATCAGACTACCATGCATGTGTTTGGACTGGGGGAGGAAACCGGAGTACCCGGAGGAAACCCATGACGCACGAGGAGAACATGCAAACTCCGTCCACACATGGCCCTGGCGGGACTCGTGCCCTGGACCCTGGAGGTGTGAGGCGAACGTGCTCACCACTAAGCCACCGTGCGCCCCGTGGATACAGTATATACGCTGGAAATAAATGACAAAAATTTAGTTATTAAATAACAAAACCACAATAAAAAGGATCCTAATACGTGTTTCCTCTCACTTTATTTCCTGTGGGGTTTTCAGAACTGAAAAGGTCATGCAAATTAAATGCTTGCAGCAGTATACTTGTTCGTCTCCATGTTCGACATGTCTTGTGTACAAACGATTGTTTTCATCCACTTCCCCCACTTTCAAACTGGATCATTTCTCACTTGTACTTCTGCAGCATTCGCAAAACTGTTCATTAGAGATCTAAATATCCCACAGCGAGGTCTATAAACATCTCCACACCTCGGAGGCAACGAGTTCCTTCTGCCAAAAGCTCAGCAGGAGTCGTATGGAAAAACATGAAGGCGGTCTTCAAGAAGCCAGACCGTGCCCCAGTGCATGCTGGGATACAAGACCCGTTAGTGTTTACAGGGAAAAGAAGTTCTAAGAAAAGTCTGACTTTTAGTGAAACAACATGGCGTCCTTAAATCTTCCAAACACAACACCAGAGTTGATTATTTTCCAATAACAGCACACCCTGAGATGTTGTATTTCTCTTATTTCTCTTTGTCACGTTATTGAGAAACCGTAACGCATGAAAGTCCTCCGTCCTGAAAACTTACAGCTTTACTTCCGACCGTTACAAAGCGCTGATACTGGAGACTCCTTCCACCGTATCGATGCCGTTCACATGCGTTTACACGACGTGTCCGCCGTCCCTGTGAATGAGCTGTTACTATAGAAACGATAACGTATCACGACAAGCGCGTTAATACGAACCCGCGATTCGCATTCAAGCTGCGCTACTCTCCGAGATGATGAATGACCACTAGGTCATTCTAAATTTTAAAAAACACAGATATTCTGTAAACATTTTATATTTGATCAGGTCTCAGGAAAGCTCAACCAGTCTCATGAGAGACCTGTAGAGAAGCCTGGAGAGTGTTTTTGATCCAGAAGAACTTCTCCTGAACACTGATGTGGACTCGTTCTTCTTTGGGAGAAGGAATGAATATAAAACACCCCATTAAAACTCAACAAGGTGTTTGAGAGTCCCAACAGAGGAAAGAATTAAAGAATGAACGTTTCTGTTGATCTGGCTCTTTGTGAGTTAGGTGATGAACGTGGTGTTGGACACGCTCCAGTCACGCAGCAGCGATGTCCCGAAGGTAACAAAGGCCTCCTGAAGGCCTCTAAAAACTGCTCCTGGTGATAAAATGGACCTGAACAGCATTAAAATGTTCCAATCCCTTTCTAGTTGGTAAAGAGGACATGTCTTAATGCGAAGCCTCGGATCAGGAACGTATTTGATGAGAACATTGAATAAATTGATTTATCTACGGGTTTAAATCGAATACGCATTTCAATTACACACCGGAGTTTGCATGTTCTCCCCGTGTGTCGGGGGTTTCCTCCGGGTACTCCGGTTTCCTCCCCCAGTCCAAACACATGCATGTTAGGCTGATTGGTGTGTCTAAAGTGTCCGTAGTGTATGAATGTGTGTGTGAGTGTGTATGTGATTGTACCCTGTGATGGACTGGCACTCTGTCCAGGGTGTACCCCGCCTTGTGCCCCATGCTCCCTGGGATAGGCTCCAGGTTCCCCGTGACCCTGAAAAGGAGTAAGCGGTTGAAGATGGATGGATGGATTTGATGCATCAGGCATTTATGGAAATTTATTGATCACAACAATGTTTATTTTAGAAACTCAAACAGAAATTGTTCATTGCATTTGAAACATTTCAGTTGGTTTGGTTGAAAATACAGGAACCCTTTTACATCCTTTTAACAACCCCAATGCCAAAAATGTTGGGACGCTGTGTAAAATGTCAATAAAAACAAAATGCAACGATTTGCGAATCTCATAAACCCATATGTTATCCACAGAAGAACCTAGAAAACATATCACATGTTTAAACTGAGGAAATGGACCACTTTAAGGAAAAAATAAGGTCATTTTGAATTTGATGGTCTCACAAAAGTTGGGACAGGGCAACAAAAGGCTGGAAAAGTAAGTGTTAGTAAAAAGAACCAGCTGGAGGTTACTTGGCAACAGGTCAGTAAGATGATATGTAAAAAGAGATGATGGTATGAAAAGAGGATCTTAGAGAGGCGGAGTCTTTCAGAAGTGATGATCAGTTATACTTGCTGTAACTTTTTCAAAATTAACAAAGATTTCCCTGCCAAAACTTGAGGCCATGATAGCAGCCATTTTGGATATGGCTTTTAAATGCCCACTAATGCCTGCAATTGTCGGATAATCCACCAGAGGGCAGAAGACGTGTAGATTGCATACAACAGGTTTTTAAAGCGCACCCATTATGGTTTTGAAACGTGCCTAATTCTGTTTTAAATGTCTCAGACAATAGATTTACAGGCATCCGAGGTAAAACAAAACAAAACAAAAAAAAAAAACAAAACACTTTAACATGCTCATAATTTAAATTTCACCATTACCTTTTCCCCCAGTGTTAAAAACGACTCGTTCAATGATCCATTCTATAGGATTTATTCTAAAATCCTCCTTTCAGAGAGCATACTCTACTCTGATTGGTCAGATGTCCCAGTTTGTTGTGATTGGTCTTCCACCATTAGCGAGCAGCCGATTGAGACCAGAGACAGGGCTTTTGTTACAAACCTAGGTAGGTTAGTACAGGAAGTAAAGTCTGGAATCACTAATGAGTCGTTTCAGCTGTTCAGAATCGGTTCCTTCTTTTGGGAGGGCATAACTCCGTTTGTCGTGAAATGCTGCAGAATTTTTACATTCACAAACAGGCTAGCCTCACACCTCCAGGGTCCAGGGTCCGAGTCCCGCCGGGGCCATGTGTGTGTGGAGTTTGCATGTTCTCCCCGTGTGTCGGGGGTTTCCTCCGGGTACTCCGGTTTCCTCCCCCAGCGTGTTAGGCTGATGGGCGTGTCTAAAGTGTCCGTAGTGTATGAATGTGTGTGTGAGTGTGAGTGTGAGTGTGATTGTGCCCTGTGATGGACTGGCACTCTGTCCAGGGTGTACCCCGCCTTGTGCCCGATGGTCCCTGGGATAGGCTCCAGGTTCCCCGTGACCCTGATAAAGGAGTAAGCGGTTGAAGATGGATGGATGGATGGATGGATGGATAGATGCAGAATTTTTACATTCACAACAACTCTATAATACACTACATGAAAGGTAATATTTGAAAAGCCATAATAGGTGCACTTTAAGGAAAGTATTGATCATGCTGACGATGTAGAGGTCTCAGAAACTCATGTAGCAAATATGATACAAATGGCGCTCCAGGTTTTTAATCATCAAATCAAATTAAATTAGGAGCTCTTGAAGTGCTATAGGTTTTTACCCACTTCTGGTTCACAGATAAAAGCTTAAAAAGAGAAATAATATTTAAATCATTTTTCATTTGAAGTTCAATCTGATCTTGCCTTTTACATACAAATTTGCTCAAACGACATCTACAGTATTTCTTTCCCTGACGCAGAAAGGCATCTGAATTGGTCTGAACCTGCTGAGGTCTGTGGTTCTCATCTTGGACATCAAACATCCCAAATATTCCTCCATAAAGTCTGATTATTTACACATTGCTCAATAATTTACTCATTATTTGGTGTACAGATTGGCAATTTTCAGTGAGATTATATATACTGGCTTTGGATTTATATTTCTTTCACCGTTTGATTTTCAAAATGGATTCTTATGTTTAATGAGTGTAGCTTTTTCTACAATCAGGTGACTCATTTAAAACCCTGACCAGGATAAAGTGGTTTATGCTAAGGGTGTCCAAACTTTTGCTCTCAGCTGTATTCGTATCCTGGAGGTGGCAGTACAGAGCCACATCAATGACATGCAGCCTTATTCTGTATAGCTGTGGGGTTAGAGCTGGAGATGATGAAATAACTGTAATAAGTATGAATATGCAGATATTATGATAATTATGCAAATTAGTATACAAAATTTGTACCACATTGTGTATTCTCTCTCTCTCTCTCTCTCTCTAATAATCTTTTCAGTTTTCCAGCTGTATTTTGATATGTACCCCCCCCCCCCCCCCCCCCCAGCATTCCTTTTGGTATGTCATTTTTCTTTTCACTTTATTCATTACCCATCATTCTCTGTGCTGCTTTATGTCACTTGATATCAGCACACGAACTGTAAGAACTCTCTTTTTTTATTTAATAAGTTTTTTTCCCCCCTTTTTCGTTTCATTTCATGTTTGGTCTTGGGTGTCACTTCCACTTTGGCTGTTGCCCATCTGTGCCATGTTGTCATGGTAACCACTGAATTAATACAAACGTTCACGATGAGCCCTCTCCGCAAGCCACAAGGCAGCGAAGGGAGTCTACTGCTTTTGCTAATTGTCAGAGACAAGGTCACGACTGAGTGAGCGGGTCATTTTGAGGTTTTTTTTTTTTGGGGGGGGGGGGGGGGGGGGGTTTGGTCTGTGTATTCGCAGTCAGGATGAAACAGATCTGAATCAGATTAAAACCAGCACGTATACTGTGAACATTAGCGTATTTGGATCATTCAGTGATCCAGTGTGAGGCTCTGTGTGTTTTCCCCATGAGAAGGCATTTTTGAGATTGTGGGATGTGAAAACAAAATGTCCGCCCCCCCAACCTGATCCTGTTGGTGTGAAGAGCACATGGTATGTGGGCGCGTGCAGATGGCCAAACCTCGCCATGTCCATTCAAGCCATCAAGACATACTTACAAAGACAGCACTGTGACTACACACTGACTGGGAGGAGTGTGTGATGTTCTGGTCACTAAAGCTGTAAACTAGGACACTTTGACTGGGGGGTGGGATTCAGTGATTAGACTGAAATAATTTGGACCGTAAATATGACATGAAACTCCACCCTGAGGCACAAAACATACGTTTCTACTGAGATACGTGTGGCAGTTCTGGTGCTAATCTGTTTGTTGGTGCTGTATTTTCGTTGTTTGCGTGAGAAGTTAGTAATTGTGCGTCACTCGAACAATGCTCAGAGGGCGGCTTTGTTATTGCTAGCGTCATTACAATGGTGTTTAATTAAAAAAAAAAAGGGATCTAGTAATATTTCGTGTCATATTACTGCGAAATCCTGTGTAGAAGTAGTAGAGACGCTGGAACAAATGCAGATCTCCACCATATGGTGGTATTAGCATGATCTGGAAGGAAGTTGATCTGGATGAGCAGAGTGTAGAGACGAGAGAGATGGACAGATTAAAGGACTAAAGTCCCGCTGAATCGTTCTCATTAGGTAGAGATGACATGAGGGCCTAATTCAATTTCCTCGGTAGTGGGAAGTTGAAACTCGGAATTCGTTTGAGCTACAAGGTGGGAAAAAAACATGGACGTCGCCATGTTCTTTGCAACATTCTAAGTAGCGATCTGTGATGAGTGATGGATATTTTCCTCAGTGTTACAGATCGAATCTGAAACTAAACAAACACTTGTATTTAAAGATAATAAGCCCTACTTTGAGGGCACACGGTGGCTTAGTGGATGGAGAGCTTGCCTCACACCTCCAGGGTTGAGGTGTGATTGATTGCCCTGCGATAGATTGGCCCCCTGTCCAGGGGTTGTGCCTCATCATGCTCCCTAGGAAAGGCTCCAGGTTCCCCATGACCCTGTAGGATCAGTGGTATAGAAAATGGATGGATGGAAGTTCTACGTTGTTGGCAGCCATGTAGATCTGATGTCACTTTGAGGAGGTTGAGGAGTTCCTGAGTAGGATTTCTGAGATTTCTTTGTTTTTTCCTAGTCTGAGGTCGGATATTACGAGTTACGACCTTAAGTCTAACGCAGCGTAAATCCCACTGCAACACAATCAGCACGGCATTTTGGGTAAAGTTTCATGGGAAAATTGTGCCCTGTGATGGACTGGCCCCCTGTCCAGGGTGTACCCCACCTTGTGCCGATGCTCCCTGGGATAGGCTCCAGGTTCCCCCGTGACCCTGAAAAGGAGTAAGCGGTTGAAGATGGATGGATGGATGGATGGATGGTTTTATGGGAAACGTTTTATGGGAAACCATTATCCAAAGAAAACTTCAACCAACATATCAACGACAGACATTTAAATTAAAAGACTTTAATTCGAAAAGTCTCTCAAACGCATCAAGTGGTGCTTAATCAGTGCCTTCAATGCATTTATTAATATAATCGTGAAGGAGCTTTAGAATGAGATCTTTTACAGTTAAAATGATACATCATAGCTCATGATGCTTCGAAATTGCATTTATTTATTTATTTATTTATTTAAAAGTTCTCATGATGTCTCTAAAAGCACCTTCCGGTTTTCCCTTCCCTTTTTATCTCTCTCGTCAGGGCCGTGCGAGGACACCGGCTGTTTCATGTCCCTCGTTCTGAAGAGTCCTTGACGCTCGAGTACTCTCGCATTCATGTCTAGAACATGCGTATTCATGAGTATGAACGAGACTGAGGAGCGAGCAGGTTTCTGTTATTCTTGCAGGTACACGTTCCCACCGTTTTACACATTCGATATGGTCAACCAGAATAGAAAGGAAAAAAAACCAAATAAGAAACAGTTTTCTGCTTCAGGGACTTGAGGGAACATCTCCGCACTAGACAGAAGACCGGAGAGATTTTCACGCCAATTAAATTCATAATCCTACATCCAACAAACTCAGTTAAGCTTCTTGGTTTGCGTGATAATCTCCGTGATGTGCGCGGGCAGGCGTGCGTGTTCAGAACGCAGGACCACACGTTTCATTTGCTTATCTCGAGCCTGATTATTATTTGGTCCTCGTGGGAGTACAAAGAACGAGGATGTTTTATTCACAGTGAACACGGTCATTCATCTTCGGGGACCGTGTTGTCTGTCTATTTTCAGTCGGACTTTAATATTCTGTCTGAAAGCTTTCCTTCAAACAGACTTTTCTGAAAAATCGCTTCTGTATCCGATGAGTAATGATGGCACTTTGCGTGACTAATCACACCATCAGGAGGATTTGTGTAGTTCTTATCCATGGAGGACGCTCAGGTGCTTGCTCAGTTCTTCGTCACGTCAAGACTGGACTCGTTCCTGGCAGATCTGCCCCGACGCGACATCTGACCCTTTCAACTGCTCCAAAATCTCACCCAACACCCCACTGCTACGTTCTCCATTCGCTTCCTGTTACTGTGTGCATCAAATTCCTGGTCGGCTGTGGCTCAGTCAGTAGAGTGGGTTGTCCACTAATCCACTAATCGTAGGGGTGGTGGTTGGAATCCCGGCCCGGGTGATCCCATGCCGAAGTGTCCTTGGGCAAGACACTGAACCCTAAGTTGCCCCCGATGGCAAGCTAGCACCTTGCATGCAGCTCTGCTCCCATTGGTGTGTGAGTGTGTCTCATTTGTAAGTCGCTTTGGATAAAAGCGTCTGCTAAATGAATAAATGTAAATGTAAATTAAAGACACTCATACTCGCATACAAAGGACCTCCAGGTAGCTGAAGGCACCTATCACGCCATGCTCTGAGCCTCGACTGGACTCACTATCTAAGAAGATGACGATGAAGGTACAATGAAGCTCTGCATCAAGACTCTTCTCAGTGGTCAACTCGTGGCAGCTTGGTGATGCTGGGATTTGAACTTACAACCTTTTATCGGTAGCCGTACAGCAGCGTCATAAACTCAGGGCCTCTTCACCAATCAATGTGTGGTTTCTTTCCATCCTGCACCAACATCCCTCTGACCTAGCGAACTAGCATAAAGACGTTCTTTTATCCATCCATCCATCCATCCATCCATCTTCAACCGCTTACTCCTTTATCAGGGTCACGGGGAACCTGGAGTCTATCCCAGGGAGCATGGGGCACAAGGCAGGGTACACCCTGGACAGAGTGCCAGTCCATCACAGGGCACAATCACATACACACTCACACACACACATTCATACAATACGGACACTTTAGACACGCCCATCAGCCTACCATGCATGTGTTTGGACTGGGGGAGGAAACCGGAGTACCCGGAGGAAACCCCCGACACACGGGGAGATTTCTTCACGATTTGGTTACGTACCAATTCCCACCCACAAGCCAGATCTCCCCATCACACCACAGCTACCAACCGTGGAAGATGAAGGCTAACACATGATTCCTCAAAGACACCTGAAGCCATCCAACCACATCTTTTTCGAACTTCTACATCACAGGGAAGCGTAACACACTCGAAAGAAAGTGCTATCCGTCCTCTTCTGCATACCTGAGCGCAGATGCCAATGTTCGGCTAGTGTTGCTGTGATTGACAGCGGAGAGTACGCCCCTCCCACCCAGAAAGCACAGCCCATTTTGCTCTCTAATCTCCCATTGATAAGATGACGACGCTTTTAACAGAGACTACTGCAATCTATAGTAGAGCATTTATGGAAAAGTTCGACTGCTAAACGCTATAAAATCAGTCTAATCTTTTTTTATCCTCGCTCCTTGTCTCATTTTCCCTTGACTCATCCCTACTTTAAACGCCTCTACTTAAATCTCATGGAGCTCATGGTTCTCTTAGTTACAAACGACACACAAAGTGTTCTTTGGTTAGTGAAGGGTTCTTCACGTCCTAAAAGGATTTTATTTGGTATACTTTCTAATAGACAAACGCTCATTGGAGCGGTGGATATGGATAGATCTACATTTAAGTGAAGGGTAAACGGTCTAGACTCTAGATTGAACATTTTCTCATGGCTAGTTTGTGGTTCATGGACATTGAGAAGATGTGCTGTGAAGAAATGCAATCAGGTAATCCTTTTAAAGAAAAGAAAAGCAACAGCAATCATGGACATTCAAATGTGTCCTACTTTGATGATTTTTTTGTGTGATTATATAATCCAGATTGCCCACACACACACACACACACACACACGCTTACGCTTCTCTGTGTGTATAAAACACCGCTCTATAATTACCAACAATTTCATTTAGTGTGTGAATTACAGTGTGTGGTTTTAACCAGTCTCTGACAGGTGGGTAAATGGAAGCCACCTGTTTCTTGATATGCGCTCGAGTGCTCATATTCTCGCCTGATTTCTGGCTCGAGTTACAAAAATGCTCTAAACAACTGACACGTTCCTGATCCTGGCTTAACATCGAGGATGAATCAGTTGGTAACTCGCCAAACAAAACAATCCGAAGGGCCAGAAATCCAACAGCATGCGAGGCGTCTCACACAAGTTTGATTTATTGTTAAACCACAGTGCTGTTGAGCTCTGGATTCTGATTGGTCAGAAGGTTCAATTTCTAGAACAGCAGCTCTGAGAGGTTTATATTATGGGCGGCTGTGTCTCAGTGGGTAGAGCGGGTTGTCCACTAATCCACTAATCGTAGGGTTGGTGGTTCGAATCCCGGCCCGGGTGATCCCATGCCGAAGTGTCCTTGGGCAAGACACTGAACCCTAAGTGGCCCCCGATGGCAAGCTAGCACCTTGCATGCAGCTCTGCTACCATTGGTGTGTGAGTGTATCTCATTTGTAAGTCGCTTTGGATAAAAGCGTTTGATAAATGTATAAATATATATTAAACGTACTAATACATTATTGTTTCTATAGCAACAGATCATTCTCAGGGGCGTGTGCAGCAGACACTCTGTGTAATCGAACTCGATTATTTTTAAATATCAATATCGTAGAAATTTTCTGTATTTAATATTAATGGAAGGAGTCTCCAGTGTCAGCGCTTAGTAACGGTCAGTACGGTTTTCGCTAAAGGAAAAAAATCTTCAGGATTTTGAAATTTGCACTTTCTTGCCAACATGAAAAGCTGTGTTTTATTATTATTTTTTAATAATATCAAGACGGAGAAAAAAAAAAAAGCTGGTGAGGGAATGAGCGTTTATAGCTGCTATAATGTAAGTGAGAACAGGAACGAACCTGTTTCACGAATGTACAACATTAAATGTAACAATAAATGGACAAAAAGTACATCATTCTTTAATTAATAAAAAAACCCTCTAATTGTTAGCAAACTGCTGTGGTACAAGAGGAATAAAACACTGTAGGATGTGGGGTCATAGGAAATGAGCACTAAAAGGTCTCGCACCACAGTATTTAAGCGATCTTTTGGTCTTCTATGATCCGCCACGCCCACTTAGATCCACAGATGCAGGTTATTTGACGGTACCGCGAATAGTGAAGGCTACAGCAGGAGGAGCTTTCACTCATAGAGCTCCACAGTTATGGAACAGTCTTCCATTTAGTGTTCGGGACTCAGACACAGTCTCAGTGTTTAAGTCTAGACTTAAAACGTATTTATTCACTCTAGCCTACCCTGACTAGACTTTCCATCATGATAAATCCCAGTCTTAACAATGTTTTCTCTCCTTCTCTCCTTCTGCCGAGCTACACATGAGTTTATGGAGATGTTGGAGATCCTGGTCCTTTCTGCTCTCCGGACCTGCATGATCGGTCTCGGAGGTCCTACTTCTGGATGGAGCTCTCATCTACTCCAAATCCAGACTGCTTCTAAACCAAACAGATTACATATAAATCAATAATTATCTCTTTAAGAATATCTGTTGTTACCCAGATGAGGACGGGTTCCCTTCTGAGTCTGGTTCCTCTCAAGGTTTCTTCCTCTTAAACATCTTAGGGAGTTTTTCCTTGCCATTGTCTCCACTCAGTGTCTTGCTCAGTTTGGGATAATTTCTCACTTTTACTGTGTGTGTACTGTGTTTATATTCCTGTAAAGCTGCTTTGATGTCTGTTGTAAAAAGTGCTATACAAATAAAATAAAATTGAATTGAAATCATGATCTTCAGGTTGGTAACAGTAACTCCACTGATCATTTTCCTATAACAGCATGCCCAAAGTGTTTTGTTGCTTACACACACACACACACACACACACACACACACACACACACACGTTACAGTACACCAGCTCAGTTCAGATGGATAATAGTCCAAAATGTTCTCCTCGAATTAAACTGAAAGTCTACACTTCAATCACATCTTGACTGCTTTTCATTTCAAATCCATTGTAGTGGTGTACAGAGGCAAAAAAGATTCAAATTCGGTCACTGTCCAAATACTTATGGACCCGTCAATAAGTGTGTGCTGAGAAATGGCATTTCTTTGCTATTTTAACACCAGTATGAAGTGCTGCTGCTCCCAGCTGCTCGCTCGGAGTTCTGCCCAGAAGCTGTTGATTTGATTTAAATGAGGTTAAATGACGGTCCTTCCCCGGAGAACCTGCATGCAGTGCGAGACACACTTTTACACCAGAGTCATTTATCTTCCTCCGGGTTTTGAATAAATTCTCTGTCTGAAATAATACTGAAAATATTTACTACAACACATCCTGGCTGTACGGATGAAACCTGGAGCTTTCTCCATCTTCACTGCTCTTTCGGTTGTGCTTCTTGACGTGCACTGTGCACTAGGGATTGCAATCGAGAACGTTACTAGAACCTCCAGCGAGTATCCAGCAGGTTCTACGAAGGTTAGACTGCAACATAAGAAATATAAAAATGTTATAAAACACATCTGCTGGAATAATTTTTTTTTTTTTTTACACAAAGAAATGACTGTTACGGTTCCTACAACTGAAAATATCCTTTATAAACATTCTCAGAACATACACAAGACCTGACCCTGGAAGTCCTAGAACTAGAAATGTTCAGTACTTTCATTTCCATACATGGACTTCCTGACACGCCTACATATCCACATATGGCCTTTAACTCAAGGTTTACAACAGCAAGTGACCATCGTATCGCTTGTAGTTTGTCTCCACTACTGTTGTCGATTGTGGGCGTGGCCTGTCTGGCTTTTTTTTTTTTAAAGTTCCAATTAGGAAGTCTATGAGCCAAAATGTATAGCATCTAATGCTAACAGGGTAACATATTATCCATCCATCCATCCATCCTCTACCGCTTACTCCGTTATCAGGGTCATGAGGGAACCTGGAGTCTATCCCAGGGAGCATGGGGCACAAGGCGGGGTACACTCTGGACAGAGTGCCAGTCCATCACAGGGTACAATCACATACACACTCACACACACATTCATACACTACGGACACTTTAGACACGCCCATCAGACTACCATGCATGTGTTTGGACTGGGGGAGGAAACTTGAGGAAACCCCGACGCACGGAGAACATACAAACTCCGCACACACATGGCCCCGGTGGGACTTGAACCCTGGAACCTGGAGGTGGAGGTGTGAAGCGAACATGCTAACCACTAAGCTACCGTGCGCCCCCAGCGGTTTATATTTAATCCAAATTTAAAAAGGGGTGCATCATCCCTGGATTCCCTGGGTCTCAAACCATGTGATCAATTTCCACCCATGAGTCTGGGTGCTTGGCCCCCAAAAATTCTGCTTGCAGCTTTAATTTAAAAATATATATTATGATTGATACGCACTAGAATAGTTTGTAAAGTGGCATGGTGGGAATAAAGGTAAACCGGTCAGCTGGGCCAGTAGTTTTTGTAGTAAGGGCAGACGTCGGGTCAGATATGCGTAGCGAATGCACTGCAACGTTCCCTGATCGAAAATCCGCCGTCTCTTCCCATTTTCATGAACGTACTCCATTCACTCTGAGCGAAAATGATAAACTGCACAGAAATCGACCATCCATCCATCCATCCATCTTCAACCGCTTACTCCTTTTCAGGGTCACGGGGGAACCTGGAGCCTATCCCAGGAGGCATCGGGCACAAGGCAGGGTACACACTGGACAGGGTGCCAGTCCATCGCAGGGCACAATCACATACACACTCACATACCCATTCACACACTACGGACACTTTAGACACGCCAATCAGCCTACCATGCATGTCTTTGGACTGGGAGAGGAAACCGGAGTACCCGGAGGAAACCCCCGACACACGGGGAGAACATGCAAACTCCGCACACACATGGCCCCGGCAGGGCTCGAACCCTGGCCGAGTATTGTAAATCCTGGATAAGACTGCGTGGTCTGTTCAACTCATTCATCACAGAACCCACTTCTGATCTTACGGATTAAAGGATTAGAACACCACGTGTGCATTGTGCTGTACAAACCCGACTCGATAAGCGTTCTGGAGGAGCGGCGAAGTGGACTCGCCTGTCTGTTAGACAAGACGCGCCTCATTAGACCTGACAAGCCTTCCCCATCATGATCTTTATGAGACATGACACACAATTTCAACTCGATTTGCTCGTCCTTCTCCGCTTTTCACTTCAGCGCTCCGATTGGCTCGTAGACCTGCTCTAGGAGAGAACGTGTTTGTGTACGGTCTTGATGGAAAGCTCGTCTCGGATCATACAGAACGCATGGCACGTACACGGGATCCGAGCTATCGAACAGAACACGAAGCAGGTACAGTGTGAACACGCTTCAGCCATGAGCAGCATGGTAATGAGAGAGAGGTTTTGCATAATGGTGAATTAATTAAAGCCACAAAAAACGTCCAATTATAAGCCAAAAAAGGCTCTCGTTATGATACTGTAATTTAATTTCATATCATTTCTAATCACTGTCAGTCACGTGAGATGTGTACTTGTTCTACTACAATGTAGGTAGGTGGGACGTGTCAATGTGACATCCACGTGGACGCCAGGACCCAAGGTTTCCCAGCAGAACATTACCCAGAGCATCACATCGTCTTCTACCCATAGTGCATCCTGGTGCCAAGTCTTCTCCAGGTAAGAGTCGCACACACACACACACACACACACACACCCCTGCTGTCCACATGATGTAAAAGAAAGCCTGATTCATTGCTCCGGACCATTGCTCCATGGTCCAGTTCTGCTGCAGCACTGTAGGAGTTTCGGTGGTGTACAGGGGGTCAGCGTGGGCGCTCGGACCTGTGATGTTCTGTGTGTTCCGACTCCTTTCTATCAGACTGAACATTAACTTTTTCAGCACTTCGTGCTACAGAGCTCTTCTGTGGGATCGGACCAGACGGGCTAGCCTTCGCTCACTGAGCCTTGAGAGCTCATGACCGTGTCGCTGGTTCACCGGTTGTTCTTCCTTGGACCCCTTTTGGCAGGCATACCTGGAACACCCCAAAACACCCCTCTCGCTTTAACTTCGAGAACTGACTGCTCACCTGCTGAATAATAAATATCCCCCCCCCCCCACGTGCCACTGTAACGAGATAAACGTTATTCACGTCACCTGTCTGTGGCTTTAATGTTATGGCTGATTAGTGTTTATTAGGACAGTGCGTAAGGATGTGTGTGTGTGTGTGTGTTGCGGATATTGCGTCCTGCAGTGAGGGTTTAATGACTCTGAGCCCATCCCTGAGCTGAATGAGATGCAGCCAATGAGCGCCGTTCTGCGTGACCGGTATAAAGCACCGGGCGCTGCGCCTCCGCTTTAGTCTCGTCCTGTCCAGTGCACATCACACGCGGGTGCCGGTGCATTGCCCATGCCTCTGCCTCTACCTCTGTCTCTGCCTCTACCTCTTTCATAACAGTATGCAGTCCTCGCTGTTCGCCGTGGGTAACAGTTTCGGGCACCCGACGCCCGTGTCCTCCGTCTGGAAGCCGTCTGCGGACGCGCCGCTCGCGCTGCTGCTCTCCAACTGGTCCGCGCACGACAGAGCCAACGGCACCACGGACGCGCTGGAGCACCGGCGGCGCGCGCAGTCCTACGGCCAGTTCTCCCAGAGCGCCGCGGTGCTCGTGACCGCGCTCATGACTCTCCTGGTGTTCGCCACCGTGCTCGGGAACGCGCTCGTCATCCTGGCGTTCGTGGTGGAGAAAAGTTTGCGCACCCAAGGCAACTTTTTCTTCCTCAACCTGGCCATCGCGGACTTTCTGGTCGGTGAGTGACCGGAAATAAGAATATATTTAATATTGTAGTAAAGATTTAGATCAGATATTTAAAGTGCCAGCAAAATTACTGCCACAAATTAATAATAATAATAATAATAATGTATAGCCTATAGATTAACAAAGAATGACTCCCAGTTTCCACTTTCTAAAGAGGTTCTACATGTAACCCTAAAACAAATAACAATAGTCTGTTGTAATGCTGTGCATTTAATCTTTAAGGAACAAAATGAATGAAGAAAATAAAATAGTTGGACAAGTCTTTGATGAGTGGAGTGTAATAAACACACTGATAATACTCTTAGAGTCCATTATGTAATCATTTATAGCATTGTTGAGATTATACCTTCAAATCATCTAGTGCACCATGGTCCATACTTTTCCTTGGCGCTGCAGTGGTACCTTTATCACGCCTACACCTTTCGGACCTGCGCCTGATCATTTTAGGAGCATCATGATTAGCACCTTTAGAGTTTTACTTTAAAAGGGAACACCTCAGGCATCTTCCCAGGGGACCAGGTACACAATGAAGGAACCAAACATATACAATGTGATGGTACTACAGAACCGACAAGGATAAGGACCTTATTTCTGGTTTTATTTCGTCTCCTGACGCCTTTATTTGGTTGGAAGTTCTGAGTAGATTCAATTTGGCGAGCTAGAACGTCTATGCATCCAAAGAACCCTTGAGAAACCTTTTTGTGTTGAATTAACACTTGAACATGTATGAGTCGAGCACCCTTAAATGGCTCGTTCTCTTGGAGGATACACTGGAAGGTTTCATGTAGAACCCTACAAAGGACTGTTTCAGAACCCTTTCAGAAAAGGTTCCGAGTATAAAGAGCTTTAATGGTGAACCTGGAGAACCCGTAGAAGCGCTATGTAGATGGTTCCAAGTGGAACCTTTTAAGGAAGCTAGCTAACCAAACCATTTTAAGAGTATATATATCTACAGTATGTTATAATAGTCTAAATATAATCAATATAATTCCTAGAATGATTAATGTTTGTACCCCCCCCGTGCCGGTACCTGTAGGTGGGTTCTGTATCCCGGTGTATATTCCCTACGTGCTGACAGGGGAGTGGAGGCTGGGCAGAGGTCTGTGTAAGCTGTGGCTGGTGGTGGACTACATGCTGTGTACGGCGTCAGTCTTCAACATCGTGCTCATCAGCTTCGACAGGTTCCTCTCCGTCACCAGAGCCGTAAGTCGAGTTCGTTCCTGCTTCTAGATGAAAAGCTGCAACGTGCTACACTGTTATAAACCAATGTGCCAGAAAAGGTTCTTTACATACACACCTGGTTATGGTTTCTATGGCACCGAGAAAAATGGTTCAAGGTCCATCGATCATAACGTTCTTCAGGACAAGGGTTCGAATACATTTTGCAGCCAGGGATCCCTGGGATAGACTCCAGGTTCCCCATGACCCTGAAAAGGAGTGAGCGGTTGAAGATGGATGGATGGATCCATCCTAGAATAAAAGTATTTTGAAGAACGCCTCGTTATGATCACATCAGATTTAATTTAAGAACAATATGAGCAAATATGTACCATCATTTTAATTTATTCATGCTATTAGAACTTATTCATTTCCTTTCATCCGGGTTACAATAAGGTAATGAGAATCTGTCCTTTCAGACTCAGTACCTACTGCGTAGTAGGGCGGCTGTGTCTCAGTGGGTAGAGCGGGTTGTCCACTAATCCACTAATCGTAGGGTTGGTGGTTGGAATCCCGGCCCGGGTGATCCCATGCCGAAGTGTCCTT
>JAFFST010049786.1:91643-102491 GCA_022414735.1 Noturus placidus
GGGGGGGGGGGGTTTCTGTGGTCTTATATTATATCACAAATCCTGGAAATATTATTCAAGAGCGTAAAATTCTACACCCTTAAGGACTCTTTGGATCGTTACGGGTTCTACCTGGAGGGGTTCCACCAGAGGAAGCCTTTAAGGTTTCACCAGTGAAGAACTGAAGCCTGTATGGTGGCAATGATTTAAAACGAGGGTTTTTTTCCTGTTCCAGGTGAGCTACCGCTGCCAAAAAGGCGTGACCCGCGAGGCCGTGCTGAAGATGCTGTGCGTCTGGTTGGCCGCTTTCCTGCTCTACGGGCCGGCCATTATCAGCTGGGAGCACATCGCCGGGAAGAGCGTGGTTCCTCACGGCGAGTGCTACGCTGAGTTCTACTTCAACTGGTACTTCCTGATGACCGCCTCCACTGTCGAGTTCTTCACGCCTTTTATAAGCGTCACCTACTTCAACCTCAGCATCTACATCAACATCCGAAACCGCTGCGTGCTCCGAGAAGAGCGCTCCACCTGCGCGCCTCTCAGGAACGGCAGAACCGGAGAAGCCAAGCTGTTCTGCGCGACCGATGTCCAGCGTGTTTTTTTCGTCAGGCCTGCCGAAGAGAGCAGCGTCGTCGAGAACTCGAATTCCAGGTCACGGTGTTGTCGGTTGTCCAACGCTACAGTGTCAGGAACCGTTTCTGAAAACCCCGGACGGACGACCAAGAGGAGAATGAGCACGATTCCGGATCTTCCACCTCTGCAGGTTGGGGACGTGGTGAACGAGACGGGTTTTAACTGCGCAGGACATTCGTGCGGGTCACAGAGGAACCGAACGGACGTTTCGGCGAGTCTCGCCAGCCGCTTTCGCCTCTCCAGGGACAAAAAGGTGGCCAAGTCTCTGGCGGTGATCGTGTGCGTGTTTGGCCTGTGCTGGGCTCCGTACACACTCTTGATGATCATCCGGGCCGCCTGTCACGGAAAGTGCGTTCAGCACTACCTCTACGAGATCTCTTTCTGGCTTCTGTGGATTAATTCGTCCATCAACCCCGTGCTTTATCCGCTCTGCCACACCAGCTTCAGGAGGGCTTTCAGTAAACTGTTGTGTCCGAGTAAAATTAAGATCCAGCCGCAGTACATGGACCAAAAGTACTAAACAAACGCAGGACTGAGATCGGTGTTCATTTGTGCAGATGATATTCGTGTCAGGATGTTTTAGTAATCTCCATCAGTATCGGATTGGTGTAAACGCTGTAGTACTGACTGACGTAGACCCGATTTTGTGCGTCCATCTAGTTGTTTTGAGGTTTTCCGGGGAGCGTGAGAAACTCCACTGTGGTGCTGTTGTGTAACGTTTCGACTTGAGCAGTACTACAGGCATCGCGGGCCAGGAGTCGACGATGCAACGCCACAACTGGAGGACATACAGCTCGTGTAACGTCACAGGAGAGCTCGACACGCTCGGAGGAGAGCGCTAACAATCCTAAAGACTGAATTAGGGAAGAAAATGGGAAGGAATATAACCAGTACTGGAAATTTAAGACTTGAATGCAAGTTGAACGCAGGTTTCTGGGTGCAAAAAAGTTTTTACTCTATTTTGTAACATATTAAAAGGACAACAAAAAAGAAAAACATCAAACATGACAACTGAAGATTCTCGAGCTGTTCATGAGTAAAAGAAACAAGAGAGAGACATCGGTGTATCGTTTCGATTCACCCCCGTTATTAATATCCTACTACGATTATTATTAGGATGATTATGATGATCATGTTCGCTTTGAACCATTTTTGTTACTTGTGATAAAGAAAAAGAACGTCTATGGAACCAAAACTTCTTAAATGTCGTGTTTATTTGGTCTTAAAAGATGCAGCTTGTTTTCACTCGACTGTAGTTTGTTCTTTCGTTCAGTTTGAACGTCACTTTGTCTAATGAAAATGAACAGAAATGTATTTCTGTCCCCTGACTGATTAAACAGTGAAACTGCACCGAGTATTGTGTCAATCTTCGGGATTAAACATGTATCGGACGGTTCTGATCCGCTGTAAGAGCACGATCTTCTTCCCAAATGCTACAGAAAGACGCGGAAAAGATCAAAGACGACCCGAAATCAAAGCTCACTTTCTTCTTCGCTCGTTGTCCTTGATCAGATCGCTCACGACTCATCTGTACCAATCACCTAGAAGACCAAATTCGGCATGGTCCGTAATCTGCTTCGACAAGACTTTCTCCAGCATCTCATTATTTATTACATCAGAGTAAAATTATAGGCGGTACAGAAAAAATAATAATAAAATAAATAAATAAATAATAATAATAATTTAAAAAAATATATATATATATAAATAAAACAATCAAGAATTCTACACCCCCCTTAATATTTGTTTTGGAACCGCCAAAGCCATAAGTCAATTTGGATAGAACCAAAGTCCCGCCCAGTCATATAAGCAGTTTTGCTTGTAGAGGCGTTAACTTTTCCTTTCACATCATCGTTAAGTGCTTCACTCGAGAGGGAAACTTGTTGCTGTTTAGAAAATATGGGGCGCACGCACGAGAGCCAGAGAGAGAGAAGATGGAGACAGGCAGAGAGAGAGAGAGTGAGGGAGACAAGAGAGATAGACAGATAACAGAGGGAGAGACCAAGAGAAAAGAGTGAGAGACAGACAGAAAAAAAGAGATAGACAGGGAGAGGGAGACAAGAGAGATAGACAGATAACAGAGGGAGAGACCAAGAGAAAAGAGTGAGACAGACAGACAGACAGAGAGAGAACGAACTGCAGTTTGGGATGATGGACATTTTACTCTATTAGTAAAATAAAATAATTAAAGTTGCAGCGTGCTCCATTCTGATTTTCTACTCGCCTCATGATGTTTACGACCGAGATCTGGTTCTGGGTGTAAAAGGAAGGTCTGGTGCGTTATCTTCCTGGTCACACGGTAGTAGAATGTGTATTGATTTTACGTCCGAGAGATGCTGCCTGATTATCTCTGCTGTCAGAGTGCAGCCGGCTTTAAAAAAATGACAAATAAAATAAAAATCGCCATTTCTGCAGAACCTTCCCTCGTAATCAACGCGTCGGCTCCGCGGCACCTAAAAGTTCGGTAGTTTCCATGGCAACCAACGACCATAGCGTGTGCGCCAATAACGGCATGACTCGCACCTCTCAAGGTCAACTGGTCTATTGAGTCCTGCACACAGCATCTCGTTTACAAAGGCCAAGCGGAGGATTCGTCACGGAGGGTAAAAGACGCTCTCGCCGGAACCCGGGCCGCTCTCGCCGGAACCCGGGCCGCTCTCGCCGGAACCCGGGCCGCTCAGGGAAGAGTTCTGGTTTACGCTTCTTTAGCGTGAAACAAAAGTGCTGTTTAGACATAACTGTAACACAACAGCAGTGGTGACGCTCCACATACAGATTACAAACGTGTGAACTTGTTGATGTGGTGAAGTTTTCTGTACAGAGAAATGTGTTCGCTTCACATTTATGGAAGGAGTCTCCACTGTCAGTGCTGTAAAAAAGTTTTGAGATATCTTAATGACTTGAGGAGAGAGAGAGAGAGAAGGAGAGGGAGACACAGAGAGAGACAGAGAGGAAAGAGAGAGACAGAGAGAGAGAGAGACAGAGAGGGAGAGAGACAGAGAGGGAGAGGAAAGAGAGAGACAGAGAGACAGAGAGAGAGAAACAGAGAGAGAGAGAGAGACAGAGAGAGACAGAGAAAGAGAGAGACAGACAGCGAGAGAAGGAGAGAGAGAGAACAAGACCTCATACTATCAGTTTATTGTCACACAAGCATTGTTGAAAGCCCACGAGACGTCAATTCATCACTTACGTTATAGCAGCTATAAAACACTCGTTCTTTCACCAGCTTCTCTCTCCAAGTTAATAATAATTTTAAAAAAAACAACAACTTCAGCTTGTTGTTACCGAGAAGCAAAATGTAAAGTTACAGCTTTATATCCGATGGTCACAAAGCGCTGACACTGGAGACTCCTTCCATAAACACATTTCTCCTTACAGAAAACTTCACCAGATCAACGAGTACACGTTTTTAATCCGTCTACAAGAAGCGTCTTCCTGTGAAGGAGCGGTTACCATAGAAACAATAACCTATTAGAACAAGCACCTTCTGACCAATCAGAATCCAGATCTCAACATCACTGTGGAATAAATTTCATTAACTCATTTTTGTTTATAAAAAAAAGAAAAAAGAAAAACGTCAGACCTTTAACATACTTCCTTCCATCACGTCCATGTTTCTGTTGCTCAAATTTAGTCTCCACAGTTATAAAACTGAGCGGAGCTACAGTATGATGCGGTATTTAAACCCAGGAATTAAACCTCCAGAAAGATGACAAGACGTAAACAGTCTAAAAAACAAACAATCGAAAGGAATTATGGCGTGATCTTTAGGAAAGGTCTGCGCTTTAAGTGTTCAATCGACAGTCCTACAGAGCCAGCAACACACAAGCTCATTAACCTTTCACACAATCTGTTCCACACGGAGCTATTTTTAAACACGCAGGTGTAATTAAATGTTAACCAAGGTGACAGCTTTAATATTTAATGCACAGAGGAAGAAAGGGGAAAAAAAAAAAAAAAAACATGATGGTCAGCCATCTTTAAAGAAAAATACAATCCAGGGTGACGCTCTGATAAGAACATTAAATCAACAGCGAGGTGGTGTGAGGAAGCAGAGTTACAACCTGGAAATGATCAGGAACTTTTTTATATCCAATTATAGAAACATTTAATGAGACACGTCATGTTATAGCAGCTCTAAAAACAAAAAAAACAACGAAAAACTGCAAAGCGTACGTAAACTCCTCGGTCCTGAATATTTTACAGCTTGTTGTTAAAGCACTTGCACTGGAGACTCCGTCCATACATGTTAAACATCTCCATGTAAAAAAACAAAACAAAACACACAATGGACTCAAAGAAAATCATCACGTTTCGAAACCCCGCCCACTTCGGCTCCTTTGATAAACTGGAAATTGTTTTCAGCGTTAATAACTGCGTTATTTTCTGACGAATAAATGAAATGTTAAAAAAAATACCGGTTTCACAGGGTTAATGTTTTGTTTATTTGCGCAAAAGGTCATGAAATCAATCAACGATACTCTTTTTTTAGCCGATTTACAATTAGATTATACACACACACACAATATAGGACTAGGGGACAGAGGGAAATAATGAGCTAAAAAAATATGAGGGAACATGATATACAGAGCTGGAGGCTGAGGAAACTGGAAGCCACGCACACGCGCACACACACACACACATACGCACACACGCACGCACCCCTCTGCTCTGTAGGAAAGAGAAAGCACCAGCATGTGCCACAAACACACACCATTTCATCTCTTCACATTTTACTCCAGCGTAGACCAACAACACCGCCACGGAAATAAACAGACTGGAAAAGCAGGAGTGAGCGGGAGAGAGAGAGAGAGAGGGGGGAGAGAGAGAGAGAGAAAATATAAACTGAGTGAGTGACAGGAAAATGGAGAACCGGCAGCATGGATTCTCTTTAAGCGCAGGGATACAAAACAAAAAGCAGCACATCCTAATGAACCGAAACACAGACACACGGAGCAGACAAAACAAAACCCCGGAAAGAGAAACTTCAAAAGAGAAAAAAATAAGTAATAAAGAATAATAATTAAAAAAAATAAAAAATAAAACAGAGGAAGGAGAGAAAACAAAGAAAATAAATAGAAATAAAATGTTATTTTCTTTTTCGTTTACAAAAAGACAGAAAATATAAACAGAAAAAGAAAGAAGGAATGGCAATAAATAGAAAAAGAAACGAGAAAGAAAACAAAACCTACTAATTCTTCTTTATTATTTATAGAAAGAAAAAAAGAATGAACAGAGAAAAAAAACGAAAAACAGGAAAAAGAAAAAACAAAACTAACTTTCTTTATTTATAGAAAAAGAATAAATGGAGAGAGAGAGAGAGAGAGACAGCGAGAGAGAGACAGCGAGAGAGACAGACAGCGACAGAGACAGCGAGAGAGACAGCGAGAGAGACAGAGACAGCGAGAGAGACCGAGACAGCGAGAGAGACCGAGACAGCGAGAGAGACCGAGACAGCGAGAGAGAGACAGAGACAGCGAGAGAGAGACAGAGAGAGAGAGACACAGAGAGACAGAGACAGAGAGAGACAGAGAGAGAGAGAGAGACAGAGAGAGAGGGAAACAGAGAGAGAGAGAACGAAGAGCAGAAACAGATGGTAGCTGGGTTTTTTTTCTATTAACTGGAGCAGATGTTCAGGTGCGACACACACACACACACACACACACTATGTCATAGGGGTGTGTACACAGACAGATGTAGGTATGTGTGTTTAGTGAAAGGGGCGTGGCCTCTACAGCACCAGTCCCTCATAGGCGGGGCCCTCTGACTCGGGCGACTCCCTCTGCAGGCGTAGGTGCTCCAGTGTGTTGTGGAAATGTTTGTTGATCTGCTCGGTCTCCTCGCTCGCCTCCAGGTTGGGCAGGTCCTCACGGATCTTCTGGATCAACTGGTTCAGGACCTGAACGGTCACCTGTGACACACACACACACACACACACAAAGATGAATTCAGGAATGCAGCTGAATATTAATGCATTTTAATGAATTCTTTTTCAACAACAGCGGGTACTATTGTGTTGTATTCCTCTTTTCTCAGTGATTACATCTTTTGTTTATTAAAGAATGACCTCACACTTTTAATCCATTTAAACTGATGTTTTGTGAACACGACTAAATAAATAAAGAAAGAAATAAAGTCTGAAAAATACTGGTGACCAGAAATGCAACGAGATGAAAGGAAAGCATGTGTGTGAGAGAGAGAGAGAGACAGAGAGAGATCTCCTGTCAAATGACAGCATAAGAGAGGTCTGCATCTGTACCGGAGAGGCCGACGGAGATGAGGCAGTAATGCGAAGCAGGCTGCAGCTGGGAACACCTAGAGTGCACATGAGTGAGGGCGAGAAGAGAGAGGAAGAGAGAGAGAGTGAGAGAGAGAGAGAGAGTAGTTTTCTCTCCTAATCAGTGCTGTGTGATGGGTTGTGGTGACCATGAGGTGCTCTGGGAGGCAGCGCGTCGCTCTGAAACACCCCTGTCCTGGAAGTATAACGCACAACCGTACAAACTGGTTTCCTTGAGTTCAAACAAAAACAAAGACACCACCACGATCTCATCTTGATTCACGTCAACTTTATAATCAGTTAGACGATACACTCCACGTTTACTTCCCGAAAAAATATCACGCACACGGAACACGAAACGACGTCTCTGGAAACGTTGCACATAAAAACCAAACGCGTTAACCATAGGGGGCGCTAATCAGCCACCAAGAGTTCTGTTATGAACTGGAGTTAGTAGGTTATTTTCCAAGATCGCGACATTCACGAGTGTTTTAATAAGCTGGATAAAGTTAAAGGACTAATAAATACAGCACGAGGAACAGCTGAAGATGGACTGAGATCGGGAGCAGTGTTCTGTGTTTACCTGCTGAGATGATTATATGTTGTGCCCTCACCACACACACACACACACCTTTCATCCCAGTGCATTTCTGGTCCTCGAGATTTCAGATATGACCTAAAACCTATTGATCTTACTGCAAAAACGGGTGTGTGTGTGTGTGTGTGTGTGTGTTACTGCTGGATTGATAAAAGAATGAATGACCACCACATGTGAGACCGAGACATCATGCTGGTTCAGTATGTTTGGTTCTCTTTGATCATTTCACAGTGAACTCAATATTTAGAAACACACACAAACACACACACACAAACCCCTTTTTCAGGTTATATGTAGGTCTTGATTCTACACCTTCATGTTTACTCGAACAATGTATTAAGAAAACGTTTCAAAACTCATTAGAACATATTTCTCTCATATCCATCACGTCAGCACATTCAGAAACACACACCTGGGCTTTAGTAGAGGAGTGCGAGTGGCGAGGAGAGCGAGCGGGCGGAATAATTTCACTCGTTTGGCAAGAATCCACTGTTTTTGTTTTTGTTTAGTTAAGTGAAAAAAGGGCAAAAGAAGTGCAAGAGCAGAGAGTTTTGTCTTGTGCTGGAGCGTGGTGATGCACTCGGGGTCGGCGAGGGTTAAATGTGCAGCAGGACACTAACGCAAATCAATAAACAATGAGAAATTTAAACGATTTTAAAACTGATGAAAAACTTAAATAATAATATTATTATTATTATTAACAACAGTTTGCCAAATAAACAATTACACACTGAAATCGAAAGAAGCTTCTTTCCAAATCGTGCTCAGGATAATTCAGTGTTCTGCAGATGTTCTGCAGAGCAGAGATGGCTGCCATAATGTTCAAGTGTTCGCTACACGCTTGAGAAGAGACACTAATCATCTCTACTGTTAAATATACTGGATTTATCCCTTAAGTATTTCATTAACCGTAGAGTAGGGAAGGAGAGAAAGAAAGAGTCGAGCGTACCGCGTCGTTCTCGCGCTCGTAGAAACACACGTAGCGGTTGAGGATCTCGATGAACAGCTGCACCTGCAGAGACGGGTCCATGCACTGGTTGGCGATCTTCAGGGCCTTCTTCAAGCATTCCATCACACGCTTCCCGTCACGGATCTGTCTCACACACACAGAGAGAGACAGACAGAGAGAGAGAGAGACAGACAGACAGAGAGAGAGACAGACAGAGAGACAGACAGACAGAGAGACAGACAGAGAGAGAGACAGACAGACAGAGAGAGAGACAGACAGAGAGAGAGAGACAGACAGAGAGAGACAGACAGAGAGACAGAGAGAGAGAGAGAGACAGACAGACAGAGAGAGAGAGAAAGAGAGACAGAGACAGACAGAGAGAGAGAAACAAAGAGAGAGACAGAGACAGACAGAGAGAGAGTGTGAGCATGTGCAAAACATCCTCTCTCAACTATTTCCATCGAGGTCAATGACTCAGTTCAGGAAGCATGAATTAGCGCATTAAAAAGACTGCACGAGAGAGATGCTTCGAGCTGGATGCTATCTCCAGACTCCCTAAATCAAAATCACAGTGCAGTGTTGTGCGGCGAGATGAAACAGACCTCCGTTTGCTTTGTAATTGTTACAGAACCCCGTGTTTGTGCGGAAAGTCAGCACAATGAAATGAACCACTGAAGAAACGAAATTCTGTGCATTTTGTTCAGCGCAGAACTTCGTGTGCCAAGAAATGACAAAAGAAACATAAAAAAAAACCCAAAAGAAAAGCAGCAGGCTATGTAATCCGCGTGCACAACTTCGAAAAGCGGCGAATTCGATTATGTATGCAAATTAGGTATGACGAATCAGAGTGGTTGGCTCGAATGATTCCTCGAAACCATCCTACGGCGTGCGTGGGTCGGCGTTTCTCCGGTTCTAGCTATTATACTAGCTTTCATACTCTGTCTGTATTCAGCTCGATGCCAGCCTTTAGAATGCGGCATACTGCCCGCTTCGTAAACCGTACACGACATACACTGCACGTTAAAGTTGATCATCAGCTTCTTCGTACATATAGCTACAGCTGTCAAGCATCAGAACGTTCCAGATCATTTGGTCCTTTAGTTAGGTCACATTATGTTGATTAATCCTCCGTTACTCACCTCAACACCATTATTACATCATCATCATCATCATAATCATCATCATGTCAAACAAGATGATTACTTCAAAAAAAAAAATCATCATGGTTTTGTGCAGGAAAGGCGCTCTCTGAATAAATCACAGAAATGGGCGTGTCTTCATGACCTCCCTCAGTGGTTTACAAACTCATTTTAATACAAACCGCTGTAATACACTCGATCGTTAGTAGGTCACGTAGGATTCGCCATGTTCTGCGGTGGGGGGGGGGGGGGGTGTGAACGTCGCCTTATACTATACTCCGTGTTTAGACCGGAGAATTAAGAGATTGATAAAACAGGTTTAGAATAACAGAAATAGCCACACCTTCTCTCAAAATGAAAAAATATTCCGGAATGAACTTCTGCGGACACTCGCAGCTCTTTATTAATGTTCAGTGCTTTTTCTTGATGAACTTTTGACTGAATTATTCTAGATCAGGGGTGTCCAATCTTATCTGGAAAGGGCCGGTGTGGGTGCAGGTTTTCATTCCAACCAAACAGGAGCCACACCTGAATCCACCTGTTTAATCAGTTGATCTTGGCTTTCAGTAGATTCAGGTGTGGCTTCTGCTTGGTTGGAATGAAAACCTGCAGCCACACCGGCCCTTTCCGGATAAGATTGGAGACCCCTGTTCTAGAGGGATATTCAGAAGGTCCGCCCTCCCAGCTCTACGACACCGCGGCACGGCTGCGCAATGATAATGGACATTGGATAATGGATACATGGACGATAATCCAATATGAACCCGATTAAGACGATACTCTGATTAAGAAACTAGCATGTAAACAGAGATTATTGTTTACCTTAATCTGATTAAAGTCTCATACTCAAAGCAAACACAAGTCAATGGAATTAAGACGTGTGGAGTTTTCCTGTTTTAGTCGCATTACAGACATGTACACACCTTAATCACACTTTTAACACCGTGTGAGTTTTCACCGCATTGTGCGACAGGACACGATCACACACGGCAGCGCACAACCGTTTGACGCAGACAAGAGAGCACGGCTGTGTCCCAAACCGCGTACTTATCCACTTCATAGTAGGAGAGATGCAAGTGTTTCAGCTCCTATACAGTAGATAAGTACGTGGTTTGAGACACAACCCACGGCTTCAAGCAGTCGTCTATTAGCACGTACATCACGACAAATAATTACAGTGGTACCTCGACCTACGAGATTAATTCGTTCCATAACCTAGCTCGTTCGTCGATCATCTCGTAAGTCGATCGAATTATTCCCATTTAAAATAAAG
>JAFFST010049786.1:111967-121967 GCA_022414735.1 Noturus placidus
ACGGTTAATAATGTGGGCTGGTGCTGCAGCCTAGCGCTAGAGAAGTTTCTCTAATCTTAGAGCACCGTGTTTACAAATCAATAACTCACTCTGTATTTGGGAAAATGAAAACGTTAAGAGCCGAGAGAGTAAACACAGGCCGTGCTATTAATATAAATCAGTTGTGAGGTTTTATAAAGTTGTCACGTCTTTCGAGCACCAGCACGGACGTCTTGATCGACGGGCAAGCGAATAACCGAGTGTCTTCCTGTGACGTGCGTGCGAGCGAATGCTTTCTGATCGCTGCGGCAATTCATAAAAACGTCCGTTTGAGGACCTGCTGACATGATGCGAACAGACCTCCGGTGTGTTCTCCGCCTCGCTGCGGTTCATTAAGGAAGCGAGAACAATCACAACAATCACACTGGGGTTCGCGAGCATCCGAGCGAGGCGGTGAGAAAGCAATCTGACTCCGAATCGACTCGCCACAGGAAGCGAATCCAAAAATGCCACGCGTTTTGGCTTGCGGAATTTGTTTTGGAGACGATTATTTATATATTTATGTGTTATTATTATGAGCTGCTAACCCGAGCCGAAGGACAGAGCGCGCTGACCGACCAATGAAAGAGGTTTACAAGTACACCTTCAGCCTTATGCGCTCTTCAAAAGGATATTAACCAGCTTTTTTTGGTTCCTTTAATTACGCGCCAATGTGCTAGCAGGCGCACTAACGCTCGTTATTTGTGCGTGTTTATCGGCCTCTGGTCTTCATCAGGGTGAGCTTCTGAGCATAAAGATCTTCTCCTTTATCTCAATCTTTACCTTTCTCAGCCCTGCTGTATCTGATCCACTGTGAGAATAAACCACCATCCAGAGATCACCTGCTCACTGGTGGACTGACCGAAAGGGTGCCAATACATTATGTATAGCGAGAGTCGAGAATTGTACACCTACATTGCGACCTCTGCTGTACGGATCGAATATAAAACGTCAGAAGGTCACGTTCCCGTCTCTGTACCTGCTCCTGGACCAGGATGGTGGTGTTGTAGTCCAGCGTGTTGCCGAGCACGTAGCAGCTCATGTTCTTGCGTGACTCGTAATCGAAGTACTCGAAGAGCGGCGGGAAGTGTTTGAGCTGCAGGACCGTCAGGATGTTGTTGTAGGTGTCCACGGGGATCTTCAGCAGCCTGGTGAGCTCCTTCGATACGGCGCTGCTCGTCGCAATGCTGCACAACAACAACAACATGCAGATTAATATTAAACCTCAACACCTAAACCTTTTGCACTGAATGAACCTTTTTTTTTGGTTAAAAGGATGTTAAACGTGCAAGTACCGCGGCCAATTATATTTCTCGAGTTGTCACTCCAGGAACCATTTTAGTTCCTAGACCCAGACACTTTTGAGACGGAGATATTTCAGCCATTACACGATTTCTGAAGAACAAAAACAAGAACCTGTCAAAGTGGCAGGCATCTAGCGCTGCTTTCTCGCCACCACTTTTTTCTTCTTCTTTGTTTTTTAAAAGAAAAAAGCAGCATGCAGACAATGACTGCATATAAAAAGAAACCGTATTCCCTACAGTGTGTGGCATTTCAGAGAGGGGGGAAAAAGGCTTTTACAAATCTGACGTGACCTTAGGCCCGACGGTGAAGGCGTGGGATGTGCACCTCTCTGTGTATAATTAAAGGCGAGCAGGACGGAGAGCCTTTTCTTCAAAACCCCTCCGGCTGAGTGGCACAAAGCGCTCGCCCTCTACATTCACAACAAAGGCACGACTCTTTTTCCTCCCCTTGCTTTAAATAACCTTTCTGCTGACATGAAAGGAAAAAAAATCTGACAGGGTAAATGTAGAGGCAGTTAATGACCAAGCATCGAGATATTTCTAAATCAAAAACACAGATTTCCCCCTGTACGTATACACAGTAATTGTGATACGCTTGTTTATTAGTGTATTTACGGTAGATACCATGCTTTACCAGTTATGGTATTTCGATAGCCTGGGGTATTTTATACGGTATTTCGATAGCCTGGGGTATTTTATACGGTATTTTGATAGCTTGGGGCTATTATTTGCAGAAATTTCCTACCCCACGTGTCCTGCAAGCTAAACATGGAAAGAAAAAAAATGAATCGAAGGGGATTGATTATCCGTTTCACATGGACGACGAAGCAATAGATCTTTCCGCTTTTCTAGTCCTCTGATCTACTCACTGTTCCAGGTTGAGTTTGTTGAAGATCTCCACGGTGCTCTCGAGAACCTTATCTACGTAGTCGACGCGCTCAGGGTAGCACTTCATGGCCAGGTTAATGAGGGACACCTGCAGAGACACGACGTCCTCCGACGGCATGTCCTGACGAGACTGGAACAGCAAATCACAAAACCCTTTGATTCTGATATTCCCGTATGTTGATATTTGGATCTTTTCCATGCAGGAGATCAATGGTGATGTACCTGGATGACTGTGGCCACTTGCTGGGAGAAAATATCAAAGAGTTTGATCTCAGCAGGGATTCCAGGTCCATCTTCTCTGTGAGCAAACAGAGCCAGCCTACAGAGACGTATGGAGAAGGTAAACAAGGGTAAAAATAAAAACAGCATGCAGGAAATTTTAAACACCTGTATGAAGCAGAGTGTGTGTGTGTGTGTCCTGTGACCTGTCAATAAGAGCTATGATGATGTTCTTGACATTGACGTGCTGGTGGAGCTCAGCACACGCTCGGAGAAATGGGTTCAAGGTCTGGAGGTGGAACTCGTCTGGGAAAACCTGTGGAGAAAATAAAAAGCAGTTGGTCTGTGTGAACACACACACACGCACACCGCTCACTTTTCTCCTTTAACCGCTTGAATCACAAAAGCACTTTGTACGCTTGAGTGTCTGAACTGGAAAAAACCTGGCGTGAGGCTCGAGTGAGTCCGAATGTCTGAAGCAAACAGAGAGCTCGAGGCGACGGCGAAATAAAAACATCGGCGTGAAACGAGGCAGCTGATGTGCTTGGCGTTGCATGCTAATGTTCTCTACCTGTATAATACACTCCATGAGGTACTCCTGTGCCAGAGAATCTCTGCAGTTCACCACCTGCTCCAGGACTCCTGCCAGGACAATCTGAGGAGGAGAACACACGCAGGGTTTCAGTCAGCGCCACATTCCTGAATTACTGCCAACTTTATTTTAAGAAGACATTCAGAACGGTAGTAAACTTTCACTATTCCAACACTACACAAATTTACATTTGATAACTATATTCTACATTCAAAACCGTTAAGATATTTATTTCACGCTGCACTGACACCATATAACAAACCAGATTTACCAAAGTAGGTTTCAACCTCTGTGGCGAGAAAGATCTTTTAAGATGTGTATTTCTGTAATCTTAAAATTCCCTTAAAGAATCATTATTATTATTATTATTAATAATAATTAGTGATTACTATGACAGTTATTGTACCATATTCGGAATAGCACTAAAAATAAATATTACAATTAGGGCTAATACAATTTGTGCTACATAACCCCCCCCCTTAATCCTTCTAGGAAATTCATGTGTGTTTAGGAAGCAGGAAGTTGAAATAACACTGGGAAATCCGAGATGTGTTAATGTGTCATAAAATACAAGAGCCAATCTCATTCCTGTATGCAAATTATAGCTGTATGCACAATATAAACAATTTTACTTGCAGATTCATATATGGGTTGTGTTTGTTTTAGGTTTTCGTCGTCTAATGACACATTGCTTCCTAGAACTTACAGGTCAAGCAACATATTATTGAAATATTCTTTTTTCAAATTGTTTTTTTAAGTACTAAAAGAAACCCTCCGAGTCTATTTTCAGTCTCCATCACAATCCTCACTAATGAACGCGTTAGTGCCTCACAAAGAATTCACGGATAGAAATCCCATCAAGAGCTCAAGAAATAAGAAGAGCCATTAAACACACAGCGTCTCTCTCCTCCTTATTAAGAAGAGAGGACAATTCAGGACTCAGGACTGTCTTCCCCCAGGCTGTGTTTACTACTTCATTATTTGATTTCATCAGCTCGGTTAGTGCATCTGCTTTATGCTGATATCCTGTGTAGGAAATGTGTGAAGCGCGCTTATTCATTGTAATACGACATGTTGCCGTATTCAGCATGTAGAATATATTTTAAAACACAAGAATTAGCTCTAAACTTCAAGTAGTGGTTCTGGTGAAATCCTCTGGAAATATAAATCGTGAACTGACAAATGATTGTGCGTTTTTATTTCGTTGGGAAAGCTCAAACTGCAAAAGAAAAAACGAACCCACAATGACGTGGATGGATCACACAAACTAAAGACACTTGGCGCACATAAACATACGCTGATAACACGAATATCAACTGCAAGGAACTTGGGGGGGGGGGGGGGGGGTTTGGGCAAAAACTTTTGGCTTTGAACCATTGTTGGTAAAGTAGCCGGTGATTGTTTAAAACCCTGCGTTGAGTTTTATAAAATAAAGCGACGATCCGATTAGAGTTGAGACTTCAGAAATAGTATGAATCATGTTCACTTCACAACGGAATCAAATGATGATTTGATTCGATTCATCAGCTGTTTGATTCAGCAATTCGGTCCTCCATAATGAACATGATGCATTAAAAGTACTCCTAAAAGACTTCTCTAACTTATGACATGTTATGACATGTTTAGCCCAATCCATACGATTCAACATTAGTTCAACATAAGATTCATGTGACTCGAACCGATTCACAGAGGAAAACGAGTGACTCGTTGATTCCTGGTGCTCCCTGCGGTAAACTCGATACCTGTTTGTATTTCTCGACGTTGACGCCCTCGAGCTGGCTGAGTCGGACGAGGTTTGTGCCGACGAGGATGCGCAGCTCCTGCCTCTCCTTCTCCCGCTTCTCGCGGTCACGACTGTGGCCCTGGTGCTGCATTCGCACCCACAGCTTATTCATCTCAGCAAAGTTCAGCAGGACAAAGTCGATCGAGTCGTTGATGTCACCGGTCATCTCCTCCCTGCGATGAATAAACAGCGAGACGTACAGTATATTACTTAATATACACGTTTATATCTTTTGCTATAATTATACACACGGACAGTACACTGTTAAAGGAAAATAATCAGTGAGGACGCAGAGCTACTATTTTATACCAGTCCATACCACAAGCTGATTATTTTTCCAATAAAAGCCAGCATTAATAAGTTACAGCTTCACCTCAGACTGCATTACACTGACACTGGAGACTCCTTCCATGAATCTGAAATAAATGTCTCCTTACAGAAATAATCTTCAATACGGTTAAATAATAATTACGTTTACAGTGTTTACAGTCTAAGACCGAAAACAGAGTGTGTTACCATAGAAACGATAATGTATTAGATGGAGCGAACGACTTAATGCACTACTGTCAGAGCTGATGTTAAAGAAAATGAAAACACCTTCTGACCAATCAGAAACCAGAATTCAGCAGCGTTGTGACAAGCGACATTTATTTTCGCATTGTAGAAGTGTTTTTCTAAATTATATATATATATATATATATATATATATATATATATATATATATATATATAAACCCTTCAAACATTCTCACTTTTAATTCGGTCTTTTTCTGTCCTATCACTATATTTAATATGAGTTGCATTTTATGTATGAACAATGCTGCATAAATTATTACTGCCTTAAAACTGACGACGTTTAAACAAAGCGTTATCAGTTCAACTTCACATTTATGAACCTAAACTGTCTGCTGTTTCTTAATATTTCAGAAAAAATAAATCTGGGGGAAAAAACCCAAATGAGAGGAGGAGTTGTTTTGTTTTTCAAATGAGAAAAGATCTTTCCTGTGAAACATAAACGTACGATATTCAAGCGTGCCCAAAATAAAGAGCTTTAGATTATCCCATAAGCAAAAATGATGTCCTGAATTAACCGCACGGACGGCGAGGTCATTTTATTAGCCGTCACACACCTGAGGCCACTGATTGTACCATGTATTAAGATCCTCTCTATATTTGTCAAGCTGACGGGAGAAAGGAGAAGGATAACCCGGGTGTAGCCGAAGCGCTTGGCTCTTACTCGGCCTGTTCTCCGTCGTCGGGCAGGATGTTGCGTGTGCACTGCAGCAGGTAGTTCCTCAGGAACAGACCTCTCAGAGGATGCTGAACACCCCGACACATCTCCACCAGATCCTTCAAAATGTCCTTGCGCGACTGAGGGAACGAGCGCACGTACACCACTCCCACCGTTATCAACAGGTACCTGGAAAGAGAAAGAGGAAAAAGGAACGTGACGGAGCGGACGTTAACGTGGGACCTGAACGCCAGCCGTGCAGGTGGGCAAGCAAATAAATCGTCAACGTAAACACGCCAGATATTCATGTTAGGTCTGAAATGACAGCTGGGCTTTAAGAGCACGGAGACTGGATAGTTTTTAATGACAGATCCTCAGTGTGCTTTTTTTGCTTCTCGATTTCAAACTAGCCATTAATTCTGACGATCTGTCTGGACATCTGTCTGAGCGGATATTCCGTACAGATATCTAATTAAAAGCCGAGCAGACCAGCATTCAGAACAGTGGAAAAACACACAGCTTTGCACTGCACTGCTTCACCAGCGCTCCACTTCCTTCTAATTGAGGACGAAATTTTTTTTGTTCGAGTTATCACCGAGGTCTGTTCCCTCACCAGCCTCTCTTCCTTCCTTCTCTCTTGAAGTTTAACGTCAAAACACACGCTTCATCACGTTTCCGCGAGGATAAAATTAAAGCTACGATTTAACCCCCGACACTGGAGACTCCTTCCATAAATGTCAAATAAACATCTCTTTAAGTGGAGTGTCTGCCGTAAAAGTCCAAGGGAAATCGAGACTCCGACAGCACGACCGTGTGATTAGCATTCATTTAAAAAATTAGCCAAACAAAAGCAGTCCTTCACTTTCTTTTTTATTTTTTTCGACTGCAGATGCGTCACTTCCTGTGGCTGCACCTGACTCAGAGCTGAGAATCGACACGTGGCAATCGGACGGAGATTTTTCTCCAGCGTTTACGCAGATGAGTTACGACACGTCGATGTGACTGATGTCAATGACTGGCTGGAGACCAGGCTGCGATGCAGATCCTCTGACGATCCGTTCCCACTCCCGCTGGGGATGTTTTTTCGGTTCGCGTGAACTTTACTTTAAAACAACGTGCAGCTCTGATCAAATATAAATGAAAGAAAAGTCTCAGACTTTCAGCTCTAGCGCCGCGCTTCTTAATCTCTCAGCATCCGAAATTCCAGAACTTTCCTCAGTACAGATTTATAAACAGAACTCAAATCAATCAATCATCGATCTCTCCCTCTCTCTTTCAGCTTATAAAAGACATCATAAACACATTTGTACAAAATGCTCCGAACAGGCATTCATGTATTTTCTGCAACTCCAAGCTTCATTATTTCCCATCACATGTTTCAAATCCAGACTCAGTAAAAGCGGCGAGCTAATGAAATGGCAACGTTTCAAAATAGCAGCACTCCGTTAGAGCGATGTTCATAACCTTGATCTGTAAAATAAATAAATAAAACAAAAGCGAAACATTTGTTCGTTTCTTTCAAAGCTGCATTTATAAAAACAAATGATCCCACGCGAGGTCGTGACCCTCAGGACCGCAGGGATAAGAGATTTTACAGAAAAGAAAATATCTTTCTACAAAAGAAAAACCATAAGGAGATTTAATATTGTTGCTTACATTTTTTAAATACACACACACACACACACACACACACACACACACGAAACAAGACTACTGTACAAAAATTCTGTAAGAAAGTTCTCCTTTAATTTTAATCACTAGCTTGCGTGTAAGAATTTCTCTAACCCCTCCCTGACATGGTATAGCGTTCTATTTATTTAAGAAGTCAATGTTGGAATTTTTGGAAATAAGACAACACAAAATCTAAAGAATAAGAATTTTTTTGAAACAGTGAGACACCAAGTCAAAAATAACGAGACTAACTCAAAATAAGGAGAGAATATATAGCAATAATGAGTTAGTAAGTCAAAATAATGAGATAATAGATTGAAATACCGAGTGTCAAAAAATTCGAATTTTTTTAAAAACATGAACAAGTCAAAATAAGAAATAAAAAAAGAAAAAAAAAACCAAGACACTGTCACAATTATGAGATACTGACTCCAAACAACAAGATACTGACTCCAAACAACAAGATACTGACTCCAAACAACAAGATACTGACTCCAAACAACAAGATACTGACTCCAAACAACAACACCTGAAAGAAATTTCACACCTTGAGGTTCAGGGCTTCTATAACACCATGATACAGTGATCTCGTTAGACTTTATTATAACGTGAATATTTCAAACCAGAACAGCCTGACTCCACATCAACAGGAGAGACACTAATGGAACATGTCACCTGAGGAGTGTGTGTGTGAGAGCGTGAGAGAGAGCGTGAGAAAGAGAGAGAGAGCGTGAGAGAGAAAGAGAGTGAGAGAGAGAAAGAGAGAGAGAGCGTGAGAGAGAGAGAGAAAGAGAGAGAGCGTGAGAGAGAGAGAGAAAGAGAGAGAGCGTGAGAGAGAGAAAGAAAGAGAGTGAGAGAGAAAGAAAGAGAGAGAGAAAGAGAGCGAGAGAGAGAAAGAGAGCGAGAGAGAGAAAGAGCGTGAGAGAAAGAGAGCGTGAGAGAAAGAGAGCGTGAGAGAAAGAGAGAGAGTGAGAAAGAGAGAGAGAGAGAAAAGAGAGAGAGAGAGAGAAAGAGAGAGAGAGAGAGAGCGTGAGAGAAAGAGCGAGAGAGAGAAAGAGAGAGAGAGAGCGTGAGAGAAAGAGTGAGAGAGAGAAAGAGAGAGAGAGCGTGAGAGAGAGAGAGAAAGAGAGTGAGAGTGAAAGAGAGTGAGAGAAAAAGAGAGTGAGAGAGAGAAAGAGAGTGAGAGAGAGAAAGAGAGAGACACTCACAGTCTGGGGATGATGTTCCCGGCGTACTGTACGAGCTCATACAGGTCAGCCACTTTACGGCCCTTAGCGAACTCGTCAGTCAGGTAAACCTCCAGGTAGTGCAGCTCGTCCGATATGGCCATGTCTAAAATCACACGCAGGCAACATTTTAATGCTAGAAATTAGGCACGGAGTCACATGAAATATTCCCATCACGACACTCAGTGCACCGAACCTTAAATCACGCTATTAGCAGCACACAGAACAACCTGAGCAGTGTTTTGGTTAGGGGTTTTAGCGATACTATAAAAATATCACATCACAATATATGTTTATGATACATCTATCACGATATGCAGTTTGTTTCATTGGTTTTGATTTTGAGTAAAACATTCATTCCATTTGTACAAAAAAAGTACACATTTTTTCAGTAACAATAGAAAAAAACTTTTTAAATGTCGAAAATACGTTAAAGAATTAATATCCCTATGGTTTACTTTATTAGATGGTTAGTAGTGATACTGATCCCAGCACAGCTAGGCTATCCTAGCACGCCATTTAACATTTATTAGTTGGAACGTCAGAGGCATAGGTAATCCTGTCGAGATCTAAGCTTTTTATATATTTGAAACTTTTAAAAACTCTGATATAGTATTATTACAGGAGACTCACCGTTGTATTAAAGATCATAGGTTATATTGCCCTTGAGTCTTATGCCTGCTGTTGGGTTTTATAATATTTATACAACCAGCAATAGTTAGTGTAGCCATCACGTGCCAAGGTGCGGGGGGGGATGAAAATGAACCACATGTAAAATGACATAAATGAGTCATATATAAATGAATCATATATAAATGAATCATATATAAATGAATCATATATAAATCTTGCTGGGGGGGGTTACTGGGGTTAAAAGTTTGATTCTGTATGGATTTATGAAAATGAATCATATGTAATTGAATCACATGTACACGAATCATAAGTAAATTAATCAAATGTACACTTTCCTGGGTGGGAGGGGCTGTTATCGAGGTAAAACATGTTGATCCTGTATTGATATATTTTGTTGTACTCTGAAAAGTGTCTGAGAATCAATAAAAAAAATTA
>JAFFST010049787.1:1689-11924 GCA_022414735.1 Noturus placidus
AGACAGAGGAATTACTGGGGGTTGGATGCAATGTCTGAGGCATTGGGAGGACCATTGTAGGATTTCATTTGGTGCCCAAGAAATCAGAGGGTTGTGTAGTTTTAGCCACGGAAGGCCGAGGACCACGGGGTGCTGTGCCGTTTCTATAACGTAAAAGCTGATGCTCTCGTAATGCAGGGCGCTCGCTCTTAACTGCAGTGATTTATTTATTTATTTTTTATATCACACACTGCCACATGTTTGTTTTGGAGAAAGGTCTATTTGCATGTATGCAATGTGTTAAGTGTATAAAGCCAATAAAGATGTTTAAATAAAATTTCAGTACAAATTGTTTTTAAAAATCTCATCGAGGGGAGTTCTGGCTGAGCGACAGATGGAGACGCAACTTTCGGGGCTCTGCAACTACATTTAATATATTTCTATAGGCGCTTTTTTTGTGGAGATTTTTTTTGTGAAGTGTTGTGGAGTGTTTTCTAACACTGTAGTTTTAATTTTTGAGGTCCAAAATGCCACCAAAAGTTAAAAGTGGGAGCGTTTCGTCCGCTCCGTTACAGTGGCCTGCTCCGCACACTACATCCTCGCCTCAGAGTGATCTCGCTTCCCCAGGCGAGGGTGCTGTTATCCCCGCTGTCCCCCAGTCGGAGGTGAGTGTTCTGAAAAATACAGCGGGGGAAGTGGAAACTTTGCTCTCTACTTGTTGTGATGACGTCACTGCGCTACAGGCTAAAGTAGAGCACCTTTTAAGTTAAGCAGAGTGAACTTTAAGTGTGAGGATCTTGAAGCTAGATCGCGGTGCAATAATATCAGGATCATCGGTGTCCCTGAAGACTCAATCAGCTTGTCCATGCCGGCTGCTGTCTCCACTCTGCTTAAGGAGGCTTTCAAACTGGACAAAGCGCCACTTTTAGACCGCACTCATCGTACTCTGGAGCCGAAGCCCAAACCTGGTGAGCGCCCACGTTTAAAGAAGAATTAACACGGTAAAAATGAATATTCTGCCTAGGTTCCTCTTTTTATTCCAATGTCTCCCCCTATTCTTACCGAAACGTTTTTTTAAGACTATTGATCGGGACATTTCTGGCTTTTTATGGTGTGGGAAGGTACCCAGAATAGGTCAGTCAATGATTCAGAGATGTAAGCTCAATGCTGGCCTGTCTCTCCCAAATCTCCAGATGCATTACTGGGCATCACATATTCACAAAATCTTATTTTGGTCGAGACCAGAGCATTCCCCAGGGTGTACGTTAGAGGTACATGCGTGTGCCAAAAATTGTTTTCTACTTTTCTCTCTTCACCCCAAATCAATTATGAGATGACTTCCTCTCTTCCGACCCCCTTCAGAAATCGCTTATTTCAAAAATTTATAATAAGCTGTTATCCTACGATAGCTCACCTATTACCAAAATTAAGGTTGCTTGGGAGGGCGAGCTGGGGTTGGCCTTAAATGAAACCTGGTGGGATGTGGCCCTTACCAAGATCCACTCAAGTTCATCTTGTGCTCATCTCTCTTTGATACAGTTCAAGGTAGTGCACAGGATTCATTTCTCCAAAACATGTCTATCACAGATTTATCCCACTGTCACTGACAGATGTGATAAAGGTCATGCCTCTCTCTGTAACCTAACTCATATGTTCTATTCTTGCCCATTATTATTCTCCTTTTGGCAGACGTATTTTGATAGTATTTCTAGAATACTATCTGTTACTGTTAAACCCTCTCCTCAAATTGCCATATTTGGGTATCCAGAGGATTATATCAGGTACACCTCGAACCAATTAGATCTCCTGGCATTCACTTTGTTGTTAGCAAGACGGTGCCTTCTTTTCCATTGGAAATCTACAAAGCCTCCCTCCAGCACTCAGTGGCTCAGGGATGTCATGTCTTTTCTAAAATTGGAAAAGATTAGGTACTCTCTGGGTGCCAACTCTGATAAGTTCTACAGGAAGTGGCAGCCTTTCTTAACCTTCTTCAAATCTTTGTGTTTGCCTTCTGATTGAGGGACATACATACAATTATTTTCATGGAAACAGGTTCAGTAAATTCCATCCTATTCATCATACTCAACACTATGATATGAAAAGGTAAACCTTCAAATGTCTCATTATTTATATACGAAGTTCCAACCGCAGTTAAAATGTCGAAATCCATGAAATTAGCCTTAGCATTAGCTATAAAATTAGCTAACACCGAATAAACCCTGAAAGATCCAACATCATATTCCTGAATTCCACCACTTCAAAAACAAATACGAAAACCCAAACCTGATATGATTTACATACATAGTCTAAATAAAATATATTCATGTCGCACTGGCTGTCAGAGAACTTCTAATCTAAACAACATTTTGTCCTTAATCTCTAACAAAATCTTTATAGGTGAAAACTGAGATTCTGAATATCGGGTTTAAGAAAAGCTGAAAGCCAGAATGGCTCGGCAAAAGGAGCTTTATTTATTTGAGCTATTAAATGTTTACTGCCGTCACATGTGTTGAGAGAGTTGCAGAGATGAAGAAAGACATGGAAAACTTTTCAGTTTCACTCTGCAGGGTGTCGGGGGTTTAGAAAGCCTTTGTTCTATTTCTATGTTGACATACGAACTAATGGATGGACATTAGCTTGGGCTGTGATTTATATCATTTTCTGAGAGGGAATAAATAGCTACAATTATTTAAATAAATCCAGAGGAATGGAATGGAATATTGAAACACAATGTTGTGCTTATTAAAAACCAAACAGTGTACATGCATGTACATCACCGTCATACAGACATCTGATGAAAATGAGGGAAAGACGAGAATAAAGGAAAACATGGAGCCGTTATCTCTCTCCATCTTCCGTTAATTAAAGGTCACACCTCCTAATGTACTCATTTAATACCATATTAAAGTATATAAGGCTTCAGTGCACTCTCTCGCACTCTCTCTCTCACACACACACACACACACACAGTGTAGTGGGTTTCATCTGATACTATCAAAGCACCACAAAAGCCACTGTAACAGTCTGACGATCACTGCAGTGCCAAAGGGATGAAACATGGGAAAATACAAACAATGACACACACACACACACACACACACACACACACACTGTGCTTGCAGGCGAGGCCCAGACCCTTGTGTTGATCTACATAATCATGTGCAGAAGCTCTTTTAAGAGGGAAAAGTCCAATCCCCGTTTTCCCAGGGCCCCCTGGCTTACAGGAAGTGCTCTGACCTGCAGCTGCCAATCAGAGAAGGAGAGGTCAGGTGGAGAGATGTGTTAGTCTACGTACATCTCACACACACACACACACACACACACACACACAAACACACACACACAGGTGGACACGTCAGGCCATTATATTAAAAAGAAATTTAAGAAAAAGCAAAGAAAGAAAAACAGAAAGATGAGATGCAGCTGAAGAGTTTTCATTTCCTAACAATTATTGATATGTATAAATACGACTTATTATTATTACACTCAAGGGTTTTTACTGGAAAAAAAATAAGTATGGTTTTATACTATAGTAACAAAAATGAAACATCCAGGATTACCTACTACGTACAGTGTGCATGTTGGATCTTAAACTCTAACATGGCTTTTTACCATGAACATGTTAGCTTTAAGGTTAACTATAAGCTTGTGTGCTCCAAAGCAATGACAAAATTTGCATTTAGAATATTTGCCACCAATACGGATCGACAATTTTGTTGAAGTGTCCCGCCCCCACCAATAATAATACTGCAATAATTAATACATCAAATAATTAATACCAAAAAGTAGCATAGTTTTAGTCATTTTAGTAAATGCTTCAGTGGGATGTGACCCTTACTACTCTGAAGATTATTTTCCGAAAACATTTTATGTAATGGTCACATAAAAATAAATTTTGTTCTAGATATATAATGTTGATTACAGGTGCAAATTACACCTGGTGTCATTATCAAAGCTGTTTCCATTAACGGGGAAGATTTCGTGCAACAAGTAGCAATCATGGTGAAGGTGAAGTGGAAGGAGACTTTTTTAAGTTCTCGTTATTAAACAACATAAAAAAAAAACAATAAAAAAAAACAACAGAGCCACAGCAAAGACCTTAAACATTCCTGTCAGTAAAACTGGTTCGATATCATGCAGGCGGAAAGTTCATGGAAAGACAACTAATCGTCTCTAGACAGGTGCGCTTGAAGATTTCACAAGGCAGGATTTCACAACATCTCATATCTATGATAAGGAAGAGAAGAAAGAAGCTAGAAGTCCCTTGAAAAGAGTGGCAGAACGACCTGAAAGCAGCAGGAATGATGATAGCAAACTTCACGCAGAACTCCTCTGCTTAACAAAAATCGCAGAGATGCGTGAGTATCTAGAAGTGTTTCGATCCAATCAGTACTCTTTTGGACGAAATAAAAAAAAAATCTCTTTTAGGGAATACTTCAGCTTGTCATGTTTAGAGAAAGAAGGGTTACATGTAAAGACCCTCGTGATCACAGAGATATGATCTCAAACCCACTGAGAGCATCATGATCTGAAGTTAATAAGTTAATAAGACAATTAAAATAACACAGCTGTTCTTGTATTGTAATCTCCCTCTGTCCTGAAGATTTCCAAATGTTACAAAGTGACTGACACTGGAGACTCCTTCCAAAAACCTTAAATAGACTCCTCACAGGAAATGTACGCTGTTTCTATAGTAACAATAGTGTACGAGAATGAGCACATTAATATAACCCTGTGAAATTTATCAGCACCTTCAAACCAATCAGATTTGAGCATCAAGCAGCATTGATGTATAAATGAATAAATAAATGTTATTACAGTGGTGATTTTTTAATATCGATATATCCTGCATATGGTGCGGCCAATTTGATCTCTTCACATCTAACAGATTTAACAAGGTTGTGTGAGGGTTGTGTGTGTCAGGGGTCTTTTTAATATCTGTGAGATATCCCCCTCTCTCTCTCTCTCTCTCTCTCTCTCTCTCTCTTTTTTTCTCTCTCTCGCAAAATTAAAATATCCACTCCTTCAATGGAATGGCGCAAGCCTAGAGTCCCAAACCCACACGGCTAAGCAAATAAAAGAGCCCACTGCATATATCTTGGCAAAGGCACATCATCAGATATACAGTTTCAAAAAGTCAACATGGAAATATCTGCAAGCCGAGACAATATCAACAAACTTGTCCTCACGCTCGGACTGAGATTAGAAAGAAGGGTTTTGCAGTTTAATGCGTGGAGTAATGCAAGCAAACAGTGCTGTGTGGAGAAATGCTCGGTTTGAGTCGAGGCCTCTGAAATCTGCCAACTACAGCTGCTACTGTCCTGATAAGATCTCTCTCTAGGCTGGCCTACATGAAACGCTGTCACTGAAAGAATAGGCTGTACAGAGACAGTATACACACACACACACACACAGTGCCCTCCACTAATATTGGCACCCTTGGTAATATTAAAGTGTTCTGTACAGAATTATTAAGCAATGAATAATAGGCTAAGGCTACTAAAGGCTACTAAATTACACTAGGCTAAGGCTACTAAATTACACTATTAGCTACAACATTAATAACTAATTAATTATTAATTAATTAATACATTAATAATTAATGAATGTATAGGAATATTCTGATAGAACACCTATGGAAATATGGACATAATAATAAATGGCACACTTATATAGTGCTTTACACTGTGTCTCATTCACACATTCACTCACACACGCACACTCACACACCAATGGTAGCAGAGCTGCCATGCAAGGTGCTAACTTGCAATCGGGGCAACTTAGGGTTCAGTGTCTTGCCCTAGGACACTTCGGCATGGGATCACCCGGGCCGGGATTCGAACTACCAACCCTACGATTAGTGGATTAGTGGACAACCCGCTCTACCGACTGAGCCACAGCCGCCCTTTATAATATATATGGAGTAATAATAAATAAAGACTACATAGGTAGAAATATTCTGATAAAGTACAGTACTTGACTCATAGATAATAGAATACAATATAATGTGTCCTTAGTGTATGAATGGGTGTGTGAGTGTGTATGTGATTGTGCCCTGTGATGGACTGGCACTCTGTCCAGGGTGTACCCCGCCTTGTGCCCCATGCACCCTGGGATAGGCTCCAGGTTCCCTGTGACCCTGAAAAAGAGTAAGCGGTTGAAGATGGATGGATGGAAGGATGGATGGATAAAAGAATAGAATAGAATATTAGGAATGTTACAAATTACATAAATCTAATAAGTGTAATGTAAATGTATATGATTTATAATATTTTAATGATGTACTTGATACAAATAGAATAGAATAGAAATGAATATCAAGGGGCATATGTAGATGTAAAGCTAAATAGAAATGAACATTCTAATGTTGTACATGTAGACAGAATAGAATAGCTAAGGAAATATGTAAATGTAATATGTTAATAAATAAAGAGTGAAAGTATATAAATATTCTGATGAAGTACAATACTTGACACAGAGAACAGAACAGAATAGAATAAAACAAATGGAATAGAATAGAATAGAACACAATGGAACAGAATAGAATAGAACACAATGGAATAGAATAGAATAGAATAGAATAGAATAGAATAGAATAGAATAGAATAGAATAGAATAGAACACAATGGAATAGGATAGAATAGGATAGAATAAAATAGAATAGAATAGAACACAATGGAATAGAATAGAATAGAATAGAATAGAATAGAATAGAATAGAATAGAATGGAATAGAATAGAATAGAATAGAATAGAATAGAATAGAATAGAATAGCTGTATGTAACTATGATTCTAAACACATTGAAACATGTTGCATTTCATGGTTTGTATTTATTTGTTTGCTTGTTTGTTTATTCATGAAATATTAAACCATTTTACATGATGTGTGAATTTTACACACTGGCCATTATTGTTATTAATCTCATATATTTCATAAATTATGTTCAGGTGTGTATATAAACATAGACATATAGAATAAAAACACAGATAAATACAGATTGTGTGCGATGTAGATTATATCATGTACTCATACAGTATTTAAATTATAATCCTGACCGTAAGTGTAGGTCATAAATATACAGTTCACCTGGTTAAACGATGTGAATTACACTACTTCTTTCTCTTTGTTACTCATTACACTTTAATAACTCATTCTCATGCAGCTGTTTGAGTATTAGAGCATTATTCAGCGTCTGCAGTATTCACACTGAAGATAACTCCACAGCCTCTAGTGACATCTACTGTTACTACATGTCCATACCACATGTTCTTGTTTACCTTCAATCTGTCCTTTTTCTATAGAAATGCTTCTCAGATATTGGTGTAACAGTTACACTTATTATTTAGTTATGATTATAGGGTTATTATTTGATTGGCTGGGACTCATCTGAAGTTCAATAACTTACAGTAAAACCAAACAGAAATAATGTTCACATAAATCAAATAAAAGAAAAGGAAAAAGAAAATGAAAGTAATGAATTACAGTGGGGGAAAAAAGTATTTGCTCCCCTGCTGATTTTGTACGTTTGCCCACTAATAAAGAAATGATCGGTGTATAATTTTAATGGTGGGTTTTTTTGAACAGTGAGAGACAGAATAACAACAAAAACATCCAGAAAAACACATGTCAAAAATGTTATAAACTGATTTGCATTTTAATGAGGAAAATAACTATTTGACCCCCTCTCAATCAGAAAGATTTCTGGCTCCCAGGTGTCTTTTATAAAGGTAACGAGCTGAGATTAGGAGCACATTCTTAAAGGGAGCGCTCCTAATCCCAGATTGTTACCTGTATAAAAGACACCTGTCCACAGAAGCAATCAATCAATCAGATTCCAAACTCTCCACCATGGCCAAGACCAAAGAGCTCTCCAAGGATGTCAGGAACAAGACTGTAGACCTACACAAGTCTGGAATGGGCTACAAGACCATTGTCGAGCAGCTTGGTGAGAAGGTGACAACAGTTGGTGCGATTATTTACAAATGGAAGAAACACAAAAGAACTGTCAATCTCCCTCGGCCTGGGGCTCCATGCAAGATCTCACCTCGTGGAGTTGCAATGATCATGAGAACAGTGAGGAATCAGCCCAGAACTACACGGGAGGATCTTGTCAATGACCTCAAGGCAGCTGGGACCATAGTCACCAAGAAAACAATTGGTAACACACTACGCCGTGAAGGACTGAAATCCTGCAGCGCCCCTGCTCAAGAAAGCACATATACACGCCCATCTGAAGTTTGCCAGTGAACATCTGAATGATTCAGAGGACAACTGGGTGAAAGTGTTGTGGTCAGATGAGACCAAAATGGAGCTCTTTGGCATCAACTCAACTCGCCGTGTTTGGAGGAAGAAGAATGCTGCCTATGACCCCAAGAACACCATCCCCACCGTCACACATGGAGGTGGAAACATTATGCTTTGGGGGTGTTTTTCTGCTAAGGGGACAGGACAACTTCACCACATCAAAGGGACGATGGACGGGGCCATGTACAGTCAAATCTTGGGTGAGAACCTCCTTCCCTCAGCCAGGGCATTGAAAATGAAAAGTAATTACTAAGTCATTACCAAGTACTAAGTCATGTTTTGCAGAGGGGTCAAATACTTATTTCCCTCACTAACATGCAAATCAATTTATAACATTTTTGACATGTGTTTTTCTGGATGTTTTTGTTGTTATTCTGTCTCTCACTGTTCCAATAAACCCACCATTAAAATTATAGACTGAACATTTCTTTATTAGTGGGCAAACGTACAAAATCAGCAGGGGATCAAATACTTTTTTCCCCACTGTAAAGACAAATATGTACCTTTATTGGTCCCCTGTTGGGGAAATTCAATTCATCCATCCATCCATGTTCTATACTGTGTATCCTACAGGGTCACGGGGAACCTGGAGTCTATCCCAGGGAGCATTGGAAACAACGTGGGGTACACCCTGGACAGAGTGCCAGTCCATCACAGGGCACAATCACATACACACTCACACACCCATTCATACACTACGGACACTTTAGACACGCCCATCAGTCTACCTTGCATGTCTTTGGACTGGGGGAGGAAACCGGAGTACCCAGAGGAAAGCCCAGACACGCAGGGGAGAACATGCCCAACCCTGGCGGTGTGAGGCGAACGCGCTAACCACTAAACCACTGTGCGCCCGAAATTCTATTCAAATTTTTGTTATTTTACTATAAAGCTTAAAGGTAAAACAAAGGGAAAAAGTGGAAAATAAAGGGGAAAGTACACAAAGTACAGAAAAGGAAATGAAACAAAAAGGAAATAACCCAAAAAAATGCTGTCCCAATTTTAAATAGATATTAAACTGTAAACACATCCTGGACAGATTAAACACACACACACACACACACACACACACACACACATTGTAAATGGATGGATGGATGGATATACACACGTGTAGTTTCAACTTTCATTCTAAACTACATTTCACGTCGTGCTATATTACCCATCATGCTCCGCGCGCGTTGCCATAGCGCTGCACTGGATCATCAAGATGGCGCAGAGTCCAGCTCGAGTTTTCGCTTCTCTTGTACCGGCCGCCGGCGACGGTTATGGAGATGTGAAGGATCTGGAGATGAACCGGGATGTGAAGGCGGGGTGTGGTCGGTGTGTTGGTCGCGGGAGGCAGGTGGAGGTGACGGGCAGCGCGGAGCTCTGTGTTCCTCCTGACCGGGCCGCGGTTACCGTCTCCGTGTCGAACAGCAAGGAAACCGCTCAGGACGCCGTTAACAGCGTGCAGCGCAGACTGGACTACATCCTGCACACCGGCCGCCAGCACGGAGTCCCGGTGCGACACACACGCGCACGCACACACACACACACGGAGTCCCGGTGCGACACACACACGGAGTCCCGGTGCGACACACACGCGCATGCACACACACACACGGAGTCCCGGTGCGACACACACGCGCATGCACACACACACACACACACACACACACGGAGTCCCGGTGCGACACACACGCGCACGCACACACTCGCACAGCTCGCTCTTCCACTCAACTCTACATTTCCTCTTGTTTTCCTATTGACGTTCGGCTCCTTCCTGCATGTCCTAAACACTGCAGCAAACACTGAGTGAGACTGGAGGGCTTTATGGGCAAGCGCAAACGTTTGCACCCCCTATTAACATTCTCTAGTTCAGGGTCTGGTGTAATGTTGGTGATATAAATCACAGCACCCCATTATCAACGATATTACTGCACTTTTATTGTTACTGGCATGGAGAGAG
>JAFFST010049788.1:0-20105 GCA_022414735.1 Noturus placidus
TGGACCTCGCTCCCCTCACTGGCCTCGTGGAGGACCTCGCTCCCCTCACGGGCCTCGCGGTGGACCTCGCTTCGTTTTCCTGCACCCCTGGTTACTGCGCACTCTTTCCCTGCTCGGCGGACGTCGTCGCTCTACCTTCCTGTGCTGATGTGGACTTCGCGCAGCCTTCCTGTGCTGATGTGGACTTCGCTCGGCCTGCTTGCTTGGCTGGGGACGTTGCGCCGCCCTTCTGTTCTGCGGTGGTTGTCGCTCTGCCTTCATGTTCGTCTGCGGACTTTGCCCTGCCTTCCCGTGCGGCTGGGGTCTTCGCTTTGCTTTCCTGGCCTGCTGTGGCTGTCTCGCTGTCTTTGTGCTTCTCTGGGGATTTTGCGCTGCCTTTGTGCGCTGCTATGGACATTTTGTGGCTTCCTTACTGTGCTATGTTCGTCCTTCAGCCTCCCGGCGCCGTTGTGGGGATCGTGCTGTCTCCTGGTTGTTCTGGGCTCGTTTTGCCCGATGGACCTGGGCCGCCTGGGGGTGGGAACCCGGTTTGGGCACTCCGGAGTAGTGCCCTTGGGGGGGGGTTCTGTCACGGTTCTAAGGACTCTGGACTCCATTTCCCATCAGCCACTGCAAGTCACATGTTTTTGTGCACCTGAGTCACGTTTTGGTTAATGAGCACTGGTGTGTATATATAGTTGGGTTTTGCATTTAGTCTTGGTCTTTCGTTAATTGTGTGTAGACTCCTGTTTCTGTGTTCCTCTGTGTTTTGTTTCATGCCCGTGTTTTCATGCATTAGTCCTAGTGCTAGTTTAATGCTTCTGTGTTTAGGTGGGTTAGTGGTTTTTGTCTTTGTTTTGAATTGTTATTATAATAAATCATTGAAAATCCAGCAATTGCATCCGACCCCTTTACGCGACCATTACAATAGTAAAATGTGTACAGTAATGTAGCAGTAATGTTACATTTCACAGAAATTGTAAAGGGTATTTGCTTTATTCTTTTGGTTAGAATAATTTGTTTCTTTTATGACCTGTTATACAGGTCAGGTTTTTTGTTATTGCTGTTTAAGTTCGTGTAGAAATCGGACCTTGGTCCTGCCATGTGTGGGGACTACACAGACACACACACACACGGGATACAAGATGGCCAAACCCATGGACAAAGTTTCTAGAGACAACTCGGCTTCTTCATGCCAGTGAGAATCTGCTGTGTAAGATGGAACGTCGGTAAATTCGCTGCCAGAGCAGTAGGAGTGTCTCTTTTTTTCCCTTGGAACTAAACTGAACTTTAATGAATTGAACTGAGCTCTTAATTGAATTTGAAAGTATAAGTGAAACTGAGCTTGAACTGGATCTGAAGGGTTACCTCACATTGTATTGTTTCATCATTTTGAATGTTATAATTCAAGGTTTAAGGTGTTTTACTTGAATTGATTTGATTTTGATTTGGACTGACATAAATGTTTTCTCACCTGTAAGGGAAGAGTGTCATGTTGGGTTGAATGAAGCGGAAACAGGCGCAGACTGGCTTTTCGCTGATTTATTGGGAGAATTCTCAGATCAACACAACTAAAGCAAATACCAACACGATACTTTGAAAAAAGGACTAGGAACAAAATACTTCAGCTAATAAACATGAAAACAAAACCTGCTTCTCAGGTACATAAACAAGGAACAAAGCCTACTTCTCAGGCTGATTACCTAAACACTGTGACAGGCGTCTAAATACACTCTCACACACACACACATAACGAAAGACAAAAACTATGTGCTCTACTAGCACTATATATACACCCCCAGTGTTCATTAACCAAAACAAGGCTCAGGTGCCAGAATCCATGTGACCCTGAGTGAACCCACGTGACCAGCAGTGGCTGCTGGGAAATGGAGTCCACGGGCACACTGAGGATAGTCACTGCAAGTGTTCGGCCACCAGAGGGCGCCAGATCCAGCCAAGGTGCAGTGCCACAGCTGGCCAACAGGGGGAATCGTGACAGATCGTGGACAGCACTGGACTCGTGGACAGCACTGGACTCGTGGACAGCACAGGACTCTGCGGCCGGGACGTGGACGTGCCTGGGCTCTGCGGCCGGGACGTGGACATGCCTGGGCTCTGCGGCCGGGACGTGGACATGCCTGGGCTCTGCGGCCAGGACGTGGACATGACGGGGCCTTCCGGCGAGCACTGGGGCGATACGGGGCCTTCAGGCGAACACTGGGGCGAGACGGGGCCTTCAGGCGAACACTGGGGCGAGACGGGGCCTTCAGGCAAGCACTGGGGCGAGACGGGGCCTTCAGGCGTAGACACAAGGGAAGTGGGGCTCGCAGGGATCATAGGCACATGTGAAACTGGGCTTTCTAGGTCGGACGGGACTGAGACGGGACCCTCGGGCTCGGACGGGACTGAAACTGGGGCTGGACCTTCAGGCTCGGACGGGACTGAGACTGGGACTGAGACTGGGCTCTCGGGCTCGGACGGGACTGAGACTGGACCCTCGGGCTCGGAAGGGACTGAGACTGGACCCTCGGGCTCGGACGGGCACTCAGACGTGGGCACGAGGGACTCTGGGCACTCAGACGTGGGCACGAGGGACTCTGAGCACTCAGACGTGGGCACCTGGGGCACTGGGGACTCAGACGTGGGCACCTGGGGCACTGGGGACTCAGACGTGGGCACAGACAGAGCAGGGATTTCGGACACGCACATGGGCTCTGATGAACCCGGACTTACTGGCATTGACTGGTGTGTTACCGTGTCTTCCGTCGCAGTCAGTAGCGCCTGCATGCGTGTGAGCCTTGCCAGCTCTGTGGGGATATAGTCCATGTACCATTGGTATATGGGGGTGTCTTCCCCGCTGACCTGCTTCAGCTGCGCCAGCTGGTTTATTTGCCGCTGTAGCCGCGCTGCTGCGGCTTGAATCTGGCAGCAATCCATGATGTCCGTGCGACTTTCAAGAATGTCCATACGCGGAGCTTGGCTTTTGGGTGTGGGCGTGGGGGAAGAGTGGCTGTCGGCCGTGGGCGGAGCTTGCATCTGCTGGTTCTCCCTTTCATAGTGTTCATAAACGGTAAGTCTGCCTTGGTTGCCACATTAGCTCCTTTTAATAGCAGGTCCACATTGTATTCCACATCGTCGTTCCACATCGAGTATGGCTTGAAATTGTCTCCTGACAAATGTAAGTTCTTCCAAACAGCTGTCAAATACCTAGGGCACATTGTTTCCGAAAAATGGATCGAAACTGACCCAGAGAAGATTGCAGCGCTTAAAACCTGGCCAAAACAAAACAACTTGAAAAAGCTCAGAACCTTCTTAGGATTCTGTGGGTATTACCGAAGATTTATCAAGAACTATTCATAGATTGTGAAACCCCTCAATGCACTCACCGCTGGGTACCCACTGCAGCAGAAGTACAACAACCCCAAAGTAAAAACAGAGAAATACCACAATCCCAAAGATGTCTTTGGTGATTGGTGATACTACCAAACAGTATTTGAAACTGTCATTGATAAGTTGACAACCACCCCCATCTATGGTTTTGCTGACCCCAAGTTACCCTACATCAGGGGTGCACACACGTTTTTGACTTGAGAGCTACTTTTAACATGACCAGTCAAAGAGATCTGCCTACACTGAAAATGCAAAACACACACACACACACACATATACTGAGTATACTTCAAATATATATACACACACTATATGTTCATGTACCTTGCATAACTGCATGAGCCCTTATGATACACTATTCAGTACATTTTTCTACAGTACCTTACTCTGATGACGTGCACTGAATAGAAAAAGCCAGAGTTGCATAGTCCGGACAGTAGCTGCTGGTAACCAGCCTCAAGCAGGCCTCCAAATGATGATCAGTCATTGTGGACCAGTATTTGAACTTAATAATCTTCATGTGGGAAAGGGCTGACTCACAGAAATAATAGTAGCGACTGGCTCCAGTAAAGGAAAGTCTTGAAAGCGTCTGTCAAACTCTGACCTCAGTGCAGTGCAATGTTAAACTGCACACAAGCCTTCCACTGCGTCTCTAGCTCTGACGCGAGGTTTTGGAAGTTCATGGTGCTGCAGCTTTGAGGACAGAAGGTGCATTTTCCGTTTAAAGGCATTAACTGAGCTAATCATATTGATCACGGTTTGTCTTCTCCTTGCAGCTCCGAATTAAGATCATTTAACATGTTGGTCAGATCGGTTAAAAATGGCACTGATCATCATTGAGTTGGGAGTATTCTGCATGTTTAATAGCAAAAAGAAACTCCCTTATCTCTGGACAGAGTTCTCAAAATCTCTGCAGGATTTTACCCCTACTAAGCCATCTCACGTCAGTGTGTAGGAGCTCAGTGTGGTTGCAGACCTCATTGCGGGTGCATTGTCTATGGTGAATGATATTAATGTGCACACTGGGAGCTGGGTTTTGTTTTTAAAAGACTGACAGAAGTTAACTATGTGATTTTGCTCGCTAGTCTTTACCGCTGGCGTGTTTGATCACACGTGTGGTGAGAGAAAAGACGAGATCTCAGACTGGCTGTCCTGTACATCACCGCGAACTTTTATTTATTTATATTTTTTTTTCAATGGCGATCTACCCGCACTTCCTTTGTGATCGACCGGTCGATCGAGATCAACCTATTGTGCACCCCTGCCCTACATCTTACATACAGATGCAAGCACTGCGGAGTTAGGTGCTGCCCTATACCAGGAACAACAAGGACAGAGACATGTCATTGCTTATGCAAGCCGTGGCCTGTCACAATGTGAAGCCAGATATCCAGCTCACAAGTTGGAATTTCTTACCCTTAAATGGGCAGTAACAGAGAAATTCCAGGACTATTTGTATGACAGTCTATTCATGGTTGTCACAGACAGCAACCCATTAACCTATATCCTCACTTCTGCTAGGATCAATGCCACGAGCTACAGGTGGCTAGCTGCTCTGTCAACATTTGAATTTCAATTGTAGTACAGAGCAGGAAAGCAAAATCAGGACGCAGACGGTCTGTCCAGACAGCCACACAGTAGACTGACCAACAACCTCACATCACAGAAAGAGATGGAAAAGATAAGGCAATTTGCCCAAAGATATTTGCCTGAACCCAAACACCCGAACCAGGTAACGGAGGACACAGTTAAAGCCATCTGTGAGAAACACTTGGTTCACTTCATCGTGGAAGATGAGCCTACAGAGACATCACTTGACACCACCTTAGTCATGTCACTTGCTCATCACCCATAGGCCATACCAGAAAGCTTTGAAGATGAAGGTCGGCTTGATGGTTAAACAATCATCCCCCATTTCACATCTACTGATCTACTGAGTTGATGGAAAAACAAAGAGCCAATAATGTAATCTGAGAGGTGATCAACCAGATGGAGTCTGGAGTGAGACCCTCACCATCTCTGAAGAAAAAAACTCCCTGAGCTGTACCTAATGGTAAGGGAATGGAACAGGCTTGAACTTGTAAATGGCATATTGTACCGTAAACGACAAGAAGGTGCACAGATATGTTATCAGCTTGTGTTACCAGAAGAGCTGAGGCCACTGGTCTTGAAGAGCCTGCATGATGACACTGGCCACATGGGCATTGAGTGTACCTTAGACCTTGTCAGGGTGCGGTTCTATTGGCCAAAAATGTCAGCTGACGTAGAAAACAAAATCAAGACCTGTAATCGCTGTATACTACGTAAGTCCTTACCTGAGAAAGCCACACCGCTTGTTAACATCACAGCTACAAAACCCCTTGAGCTTGTATGTATGGACTTTCTCACAGTAGAACCAGACTCAAGCAACACCAAAGACATTCTGGTCATCACAGACCATTTTACAAAGTATGCTATAGCAGTCCCCACTCCGAACCAAAAGGCTCGGAAAGTCGCTAAGTGCTTATGGGACCACTTCCTTGTCCATTATGGCATTCCTGAGAGACTTCATAGCGATCAAGGTCCCGACTTTGAGTCTAAAACTATAAAGGACTTGTGTGAACTCATCGGTACCCAGAAAATAAGGACTACACCCTATCATCCAAGGGGGAACCCTGTTGAACGTTTCAACCGGACCCTACTTAACATGCTGGGCACCCTTGAAAAAGAGTCAATGGCGTGATTGTCAAGCCATTAGTACATGCCTATAACTGTACTAAAAATGAGGTGACTGGTTTTACCCCCTACGAACTAATGTTTGGGCGACAGCCTAGGCTGCCAATTGACCTAGCCTCTGGCTTGCCAGTCTACCACCAGCCAGGATCACATTCTCAATATGTCCAGAACCTGAAAAGCTACCGAGTTGCTGCAGAAAATGCAAAGGAAGTAGCAGACCGCAATAAAGCAAGGTTTGATAAGCACGTTGGTGAGTCCACCCTGAGAGAAGGCGATAGATAGGGTCTTGGTTAGAAATGTCCGCCTGAGGGGCAAGCATAATCTAGCTGACAGTTGGGAGTCAGATGTACATGTTGTCGTGAGGCAATGTAGTGACATTCCAGTATACGTTGTGAAACCTGAGACTGGAGAAGGTCCGCAAAGAACCCTTCACCGTGACCTTCTACTGCCATGTGGTTTCCTTCCCCTGACCCCTATGGAAGGTGAAACCAGTAAGACAAAGAAAGTTAGGGGGCCAAAGACTCGAAAACATCCCAAAGGCAACAGTTCAGATGAAACTGATAGGGACAAATCCCAATCTGACCATGAGGAATGTTATCATGATGTTTATGAGAACATAAGAGTAGAAACTCTACCTTCCAACCATACCTCTGAAACCATTGAACACCTTCTAGAAATAACTGAACCAGAACCTTCCACATTGACTGCTGTTGAGCAAGATCTTTCGGACATAGCTGAAGCTTTCCCTGGGGATGCTTCTATAGACACTATTCACTTGAACTTACCTGATCCTGAAGAAAGTAATTCACCTGATTCTGGAGAGAGTAACTCACCTGACACTGAAAGGAGAACCTTACCTGATATTGAGGAGAATCACTTACCTGTCAACCCTGAAAACCTACCAGGGGAAGGCCCAGAGTACTGTCCATTCTCCTACTCAAACCACTCTGAGAAGAAATGAAAACATAGTTGAAACTGAAAGTGAAAGGGAACACCCCAGAAGATACACCAGAGCCAGAAAGGGCACCAGACGACTGACTTACCCTGAACTAGGGAATCCATTAGTTCAAATAGTCCAGTTTCTATTTCAGAGTTTGATTGAAGTGATTACAGACTCACTTACAGAATCTAATTTTCCAGAACCACACAAAGTCATGACAGTGTAGGCTCCTAAGACAATGCACAGGGATGTGCAATAGGTAAAGTGGGGAGGATGTAACCCAGATTAAAATAATTAATAATAAATAACCCATAAAATGTATAAATAAGCTAATCAGGTAAAACACATACATGTAAGAGACAATTAAGTATGGCTAAAAACAGGTTGATTGATTTAATGTAAACAAATAGGAGTATAGCTGTAAGGAATTGTAATGACGCTTCCCCTTTAAGAGACTCGTCGGCCATTTTGAAGCAGCACTGAGCCGAGAAGCAGACGGACTAACAAGCTAAAAAGTTAAAGTTGTTGTGAAGAGTTGATTTAGAAGCTCAAAAACAATACTTACCTGTTTGGGAATTTATGAAGCTTAAATTAAAGATAACCACAACGTTTTTGGTGAGTTTCAACCCCTTTTACACTGAAGTGAGTGCCATTGTGAAGTGACTTCTGTCGTGAAGTGAATTCTGTAAATGCTAGCAAAGTGTTAACGATGTAACTCTGGAGAAAGCTGCAGACACTATTTCCAGTAATAACTTTGAGTTAGTTCAAGAAGCAAAGTGTGAGTTATTGTGTTATTGTGTTAATTTGAGTTAAATGTGAGTTTTAGCTTATGTAAAAGAAAAAGGTGTTATCGGCCTGATGGCAAGAGAGAGGCACTTCTCTGTCACTATTCTGAGGCCTAGTTAAATATGTACAGTAATGTAGCAGTAATGTTACGTTTCACAGAAATTGTAAAGGGTATTTGCTTTATTCTTGTGGTTAGAATCATTTATTTATTTTATGACCTGTTATACAGGTCAGGTTTTTTTGTTGGTACTGTTTAAGTTCGTGTTGATATCGAACCTTGGTCCTGCTGCATGTGGGGACTACACACACAGACACGGGATACAAGATGGCGAGCCAAACCCATGGACAAAGTGTCTAGAGACAACTCGGCTTCTTCATGCCAGAGATAATCTGCTGTGTAAAATGGGACGTTGGTAAACTCGCTGTCAGAGCGGTAGGAGTGTTGGGACTCTCTTTTTTTTCCCTTGGAACTGAACTGAACTTTACTGCTCTTAATTGAATTTGAAAGTATCAATGAAACTGAGCTTGAACTGGATCTGATGGGTTACTTCACATTGTATTGTTTCATCATTGTGAATGTTATAATTCAAGGTTTAAGGGTTTTACTTTAATTTATTTGATTTGGACTGAAATAAATGTTATCTCACCTGTAAGGGAAGAGAGAGTTAACTCAAGAAAAAATAGAAAATAGGCACACCCTATTAACCTAAAATAAGATACTTAGACCAGTCTAACTTGATAAAATAACCTAGGTGAACCAAATTATTTGTAACATAGATGAAGGAAAGGGAAAGAGGAAAAAATAGGATCAAAGTGGGTTCTTTCTACCTTTTGCTACCTGCAGGACTATTCATTGGTTCTGATGTCTGGTTAATGTATTGCCTTTGTTGAACTTCAGTAAACTACCGGCTTTTGTATATAAACTACCTGGTCTCTGGTCTAATTTTTCCACTGTTACCCCACTCCATCTGAACCTAAAACTGGTCCAGTAGCTCAATAAAGTTGTATCAGAGCATACAAGTGCTACACAGAGGACCGGAAGCTTCAAGCAATCTGATAGCTCAGTTAAAATACACCTACCTCAGAAATATGTGTATATGTACTGATCTACTGAATTTAACTTACTTGTTTATAATGTGACCATACATTAAAAAAGAAAGGCTTAAAAAATCTGTAAAGTTTAACAAAATGGATTTGTTTGTTGTTTTACAAAGATGCTATGTTTTTTGAACTGAAAGCAACCAACAGTTTAGCATCAAAACAATTCAAACTCAGGCCTAATCCAATAAGATTCAGTTCAGTTACATCAATCATTCGCTGTTGTATACTAGTTTTGACTTAAATAACTTGTAAAGAACAACAGTTTAAAAACATTTCTTCATTTTCTTAATCTTTTCCCGAGAAAATTGCTACTACTTACTTTGTACTACCTTATTGCTTTTCTCTCCAAATCATCCTCTTTGCACATGACTGGTATCTGAAGCTTGAGCAACATCATGATTATTTATTGGCCTGCCATGATCTGGTGATGTGGCAGTTAAGCGCGTCATGTGATATAAAGATGGCACCTGTGAACCGCGCTGTCAGCCTCTATTATCTGAAGCGAACACGCAATTCACAAGCATGCCCCAGTAAGACAAAGCTACGCAAAGTCTCATTCCCTTCTCAGGGAACAGGGTTACATGCGTAAGCCAGACGTTCCCTTTCAAGGGAACTCCATGTTGCGTGAGCACAATGCTCTGGGAACGGGAATACCCACTCTGTCATACTGAGGGTACGGCCTCTTCAAAAAGATCTGAGCCTGTGGGTCACTCAAAACACTTGAGCCCGGGGCGGAATAAATAACCAGGTTGTAATATTGAATGAATGTGTGTGGTGAAGACCACCCCGTTGCAGCACACACATCCTGTAAGGATACCCCTTTGGACAAAGCCTTCGAGGAAGCAATCCCCCTAGAATGAGCCCTTATGCCTATAGACGTAGTGAGACCAGGCACCTCATAAGTGATGGAGATTGCTTCCACTATCCAATTAGAGATGTGCTGCTTCAACACAGCATCACCTCTACTGTCTAAAAGCAGACCAGCAGTGACTTATTCCACTGGTCGAGGCAGTGTATGTAAGTACAAAGATCCCTTACTTGACACAGTCAGTGCAATTTCTCTTGTTCCGGTGTGAGGAACGGAGGAGGACAGAAAGCCTGCAACTCAATTTTCTGGGCAGCAGATGTAGGCACTTTAGGAATATAATCCAGCCTAGGATACAGGAAATCCTTGGCTAATCCAGAGGTAAACTCAAATCAGGAAGGGTCAATAGTGATAGCTTGTAGATCTCCTACATGCTTGAGTGATGTCAGGACTAACAGAAGAGCTACCTTTAGAGTCAGAAGCTTCACAGAGACTGACTTTAAGGTCTCAACTTGGGCACCTGACAGACCTTCCAGGACCACAGAAAGGTTCCAGGAAGATATGCATAGTCTGCAGATGGGCCTCAGCCACCTAACACCACACATAAACCTCGAAGTTAGAAGATGTTGCCCCACAGAAGCTCCATCAAAAGGGGCATGGCTGGCCGGAATGGTGGCCACATAGACCCTGATTGTAGGAGGAGCCAAACCCACTGACAAACATCCTTGTAAGAACTCCAGGACTGTAGCCATTGCACAGTTCACTGGATCTAGATAACTTTCCTCACACCACGAGAGAAAAAATAGCCACTTGAGCACATACAACTTCCTTTTTCTTTTGAGAGGTGCTGTAGCGTTCAACATGGTCTCTACGACTTTAGTTGTGAGACCAGACTCTATGAGCTGGTGCCCCTTAGGGGCCAGACCCACAGTTTCCATAGTTCCGGCCAAGGGTGATTAATCAGCCCTTCTGCTTGAGACAGTAAATCCCTGTGGATGGGAATCTCCCAACGAGTGTCGTCTAGCAGAACAATATTCAAGCTGGCCAATAAGGTTCTACTAGCAGCAGACATAGATGGTCTTGCCAAAATCTCCTTAGAAACTATGGGAGCAGAGCAACTGGGGGAAAAGCATATAGATGTGACCTCAGGCACATGTGCAGCATGGTGTCCAGCTCTAATGGTGCGGGAGGAGTGAAGGCGAACAGCAGGCAGTGTGTTCTCTCCTCGGAGGTGAACACATCCACTTCTACTTGGCCATATGGACTCCACCACTTGTGGATAGAGCCACTAATCCCTGGGCCTCAGCTCCTGTCTCAACAGGATGTCTTCCCACACATTCCAGTTGCCCAGAATGTACATTGCACTCACTGACAAAAACTTTCCCTCTGCCCAGAGAAGATTTAGTCGCACCTACCTGAAGAGGAGGCCCAAACATATTCCTCCCTTTTGGTCCATATATGAGACCACCGCTGTGTTGTCTGTCACAACTAAAACATGCTTTCAAATGAGGAAGAAATAATTTTAGTGCTAGACATCTGGCCCGCATTTCTAGGCCATTTATATGCCAATCCAGATGAGGACTGCTCCAGAGACCATGAGCTGGACAGTCATCTAACACCACACCCCAGCCCATGAGGGAGGTGTCTGTCATTACCTATTTGCGATAAGGAGACATCCCTTGATTGTGACCCAAGGCTAGAAACCGGGGACACCTTGAAATTCTAAAATCACATAGGCATCGCCGCATGACACCGATTACTCTCAGAAGTTTCATCCTCGGATAAAATACACATCTTTTCAGCCACCTCTGAAACAGTCTCCTGTGCAATAGGCCCAACCGTATGACATTGGCTGCTGCTGCCATAAGCCCCAAGAGTCTCTCGTAAAGACTAAAGGAAATGCCTAGATCTAGCTTTATCTTGCTCAATAGGATAGGATTGATAGGATTGAGCCTACGCATATTGGGGATAGAAACGCCCTCATCATAGTAGAATCCTTATGACCTCTAGAAATGTTGTCCTCTGCACTGGCGAAAGCATACTTTTCTGAGGTTCAACCTGAGCCCAAAGCTCTTCATGTGGGCGAGAACAGCAACTCGATTTTGAATCGCCAGTTCCCTGGATCGTGCTAGAATTAACCAGTCATTCAGGTAGTTTAATACAGTGGTTTTCAAAGTGGGGGCCACAAGGGGGCAACCAGGGGGCCTCAACAATTTAGTGTGAAAAATAAATTGTCCCTCCCAGATAACCACACACACACACACACACACACAATAAATTCCTAATGTAATTTAAAGATGCAAGATGTAATTATTAATAAAAACGGGGATATATTCAGAAGTAATGTGTTTTAAAGACATCTTGCAAAACGAGGGCCTCGAATGTTAATGCCGTTTGGGGGCCTTGCCCTGGAAAAATTTGGGAACCACTGGTTTAGTACACAGATGCCCTGGAGTTGCAATGGAGCCAGAATGATATCCATGCACTTTGTGGAGGTGTGAGGGGATAAAGCTAGCCCAATGGGAAGAACCCAATATTAGTATGAGTTGCTTCTAAATGCAAACCTCAGGAACTTCCTGTGACTGGGCAATATTTCTATGTAGAAATATGCATTTTTTAGATCTATTATCACAAACCAGTCCTCAAACTAAATCTGTGGAATGATAAGTTTACGCATCAGCATCATGAACCTGTATGCACAACAAAATCACCATTGTTGATTTAACACCCAGAGTGTTGAATTTACACCCTACAGTGTTTATAAAAGTCCATTGGACTCAAATGAACACTCTGGGTGTTAATTCAATACTAGGGATTTTACTGTGTGTCCGAATAGTACTGTTCAGACGACACAGATCTAAAATTGACTGCATAGTCCCATTTTTGTTTCGGACCAGGAAATAATGGCTGTAAAAACCTCACTCCCTCAGGGAACGGGGTACATGTTCTATGGCCCCTTTGTCCAAGGGGGGTCGAGCTTTGACCTGCACCAGGTAACCCTTTTCTATGGTAGACAGAACCCATGGAGACACTTTTGGCAGTAGTTTCCATGCTACCAGATTGTCACTTAGTGATGTTACCTGTTCCACATTCTATTGGAGGGAAAACATCCGATTTTTGTTGCCCTGTGACAGCTCGCTGACCAGAGAACACTGAAAACTTGGGACAGACTTGGCAAGGGGAGGCCCTGCAGTAGTACTGGGGGCTAACTGCCCTAACAACCTCATGTCCCCTGATACATCCCTCCACGGCCCCTTAGGACCACTCCTCCTTGTCTGCTTTACCTTTAAGACCATTCTCAGATCAGGCCTAGTAGCAGGCTGTGACTGTGGCTGCCAGATTCCCTTGACTATCTGAGGGGGAAGGCAGGCTGCCACACTCACTTGTGCAGTCTCATTGAAGATAAAAAGGCGCGGTTCACAGGTGCCATTTATATATCACACAACGCACTTAAGTGCCTGATCATGGCAGGCCTATAAATAGGCACGATGTTGCACAAGTTTCAGATACTGTTCACACACAAGGGTGCTTCCCACAGTTTTGAGCACACACAATGTGGAGTTCTATCTGAAAGGGAACAGACTTTATAAAGTCATGATGAGGCAGAGGGAACAAAAAGACTTTTTCAGATTAATTCGGTCAGTCATGTATTCTAGCTGTGAAAATGTTACCAAAGCTATGATAAAGCTATTCTGTCTTCTATTGCCGGCTTTTGCTCGCCAATTTACTTATATAGGCCTACAATAATCTGCCTTCTATCAGTGCGCCAAGTTCAAACTTGTTGTGAATCAGATTTTCACATCGAGAGACTGAAATTTTTGCCCATTCCTCCTTGCAAAACAGCTCGAGCTCAGTGAGGTTGATGGAGAGTGTTTGTGAACAGCAGATTCTCGATTGGATTCAGGTCTGGACTTTGACTTGGCCATTCTAACACCTGGATATGTTTATTTGTGAACCATTCCATTGTAGATTTTGCTTTATGTTTTGGATCATTGTCTTGTTGGAAGACAAATCTCCATCCCAGTCTCAGGTCTTTTGCAGACTCCATCAGGTTTTCTTCCAGAATGGTCCTGTATTTGGCTCCATCCATCTTCCCATCAATTTTAACCATCTTCCCTGTCCCTGCTGAAGAAAAGCAGGCCCAAACCATGATGCTGCCACCACCATGTTTGACGGTGGGGATGGTGTGTTCAGGGAGATGAGCTGTGTTGCTTTTATGCCAAACATAACGTTTTGCATTGTTGCCAAAAAGTTCGATTTTGGTTTCATCTGACCAGAGCACCTTCTTCCACATGTTTGGTGTGTCTCCCAGGTGGCTTGTGGCAAACTTTAAACGACATTTTTTATGGATATCTTTGAGAAATGGCTTTCTTCTTGCCACTCTTCCATAAAGGCCAGATTTGTGCAGTATACGACTGATTGTTGTCCTATGGACAGAGTCTCCCACCTCAGCTGTAGATCTCTGCAGGTCATCCAGAGTGATCATGGGCCTCGTGGCTGCATCTCTGATCAGTCTTCTCCTTGTATGAGCTGAAAGTTTAGAGGGACGACCGGGTCTTGGTAGATTTGCAGTGGTCTGATACTCCTTCCATTTCGATATTATCACTTGCACAGTGCTCCTTGGGATGTTTAAAGCTTGGGAAATCTTTCTGTATCCAAAACCGGCTTTACACTTCTTCACAACAGTATCTCGGACCTTCCTGGTGTGTTCCTTGTTCTTCATGATGCTCTCTGTGCTTTAAACGGACCTCTGAGACTATCACAGAGCAGGTGTATTTATACGGAGACTTGATTACACACAGGTGGATTCTATTTATCAACATTAGACATTTAGGTCAACATTGGATCATTCAGAGATCCTCACTGAACTTCCGGAGAGAGTTTGCTGCAATGAAAGTAAAGGGGGCTGAATAATTTTGCTGGCCCAATTTTTCAGTTTTTTATTTGTTGAAAAAGTTCCACTTCATGATTGTGTCCCACCTGTTGTTGATTCTTCACAAAAAAGTACAGTTTTATATCTTTATGTTTGAGGCCTGAAATGTGGCAAAAGGTCGAACAGTTCAAGGGGGCCGAATACTTTCGCAAGGCACTGTAGCAAACATAATCAGCGTTGAGTGCTGACAGCTAAAAACAATGAAGCCACACCCTCGAACTACAACCAATGACAGAACAGGGAGGATCCAGAACAGAAACAAAACAAACGCACATGTCCACAGTAAACAGTAGCTGCGTTTACATGGACTCAAAGCGTGCGGCAGGCTGCAGTGCTGTCTAAAGGGGAGATCGTGACAGCATGTCTCTGTGGCCATTTCCCTCCAGGAGGAGACACTGTATGGAGTAGGTGCTACAGAGTGACTGCAGTGTGTGTGGTGCTGCTGTGTGTTTTCCTGCTGACTGCCGTCACACTGCTGTGGATCAAATTCACCATCCTAATTACAGAAAACAACCAGTTACAGACCAGTTACAACAACCTGACTATAGAGAGAAACCAGTTACAACACCCGGACTATAGAGAGAAACCAGTTACAGACTAGTTACAACACCCTGACTATAGAGAGAAACCAGTTACAGAAGGTTAGAGAGGAACTCCAGAGGTTTTCTAAACAGAGTGAGTAATGCTTTACTGAAAAACCGTCACATTAATGAACATGACATCAAAGTTTTAACAATTTATAGTTACAGTTAATATAAAAGAAAACATATTAGAAACGGCACATAAATGTCCTTTAAATCTGATTCTCAGCTGCACTATCGTCAGAGCTGCTGTTATAGAAAATTAATCAACACCTCACCAATCACAATTTCAAATGACTTTGTGTTCTCTAACCAGACTGACTGTACAATGATTTTTTCAATGTTGAGGCTTAAATAATTGTAATAATTATTCTGCTTTTTTTCATTAAAATGGTCTGGATCCAGGATGGATTTTTTTTGCTCTAGTGTTTACTACATTTCTACTGAGAGGAAAAGCTGGACTGAGAGCAGAGATGACTGCAGAGAGAGGAGTGGTCCTGGTGATCATAAACAGCAAAGAGGAACAGGTGAGAGAGAGAGAGAGAGAGAGAGGCACAGATATAGAGAGATGAAGACAGAGAGAGAGAGACCCTTATTTCTACTCATATTTTACTACTAAAATGACAGGAGTTCATCAGTAAAATCCTGAGCAGAAGAAAAGCTCAGATTGGACTGACTGACAGAGACAGAGAGGGCGAGTGGAAGTGGGTGGACGGTGCACCGCTGAACACTGGGTAAGAAATCACTGAACTAATATTTCCTCAGGATGAAGAGTTACTGACTCTTCATTGCTCTGAGAAAAACACAGCGGATGCTCTGATTCTCTCCTTCAGGTTCTGGGGACATGTAGAACCCAACAGTACTGCAGGAGATGAGAACTGTGTTGTAACTGGTGATAACACTGATCCTGTCTGGAACTGGACTGATTATCCGTGTAATAATAAGCTTATTTGGATCTGTGGGAAGACTGTCTTTATCTGAATTACTGTATGGGATTGAAAAGCAGTAAATAAGTTTATATTTTTCATCTGTGCAGGTCAGTGTGTTGTGTCTGAAAAATCTTCATTACTGTTAATAACTCTGTCACCACCATGGTGTCACCTGATTTTCTTTCTGAACCAATTTCTCCATTCTGTTTTTTTTATGAACATGCAAAATAATAGTGTGCTCACCCCAGTGCTATTCTGTTACCTGTTGAATAATGAGTCATACTGTTAAATTAAACCAAATTCTGCAGTGATTAATAATATATTGGAAATATACTAAGTTCCTATTAGATATTAATTAGGTTTCTGAACTTGGTAACAGATAGGGCGCACGGTGGCTTAGTAGTTAGCACGTCCGCCTCACACGTCCAGGGTCCGGGGTTCGAGTCCCGCCAGGGCCATGTGTGTGCGCGGAGTTTGCATGTTCTCCCCGTGTGTCAGGTTTCCTCCCCCAGTCCAAAGACATGCATGGTAGGCTGATTGGTGTGTCTAAAGTGTCCGTAGTGTATGAATGGGTGTGTGAGTGTGTATGTGATTGTCCCCTGCGATGGACTGGCACCCTGTCCAAGGTGTACCCCGCCTTGTGCCCGATGCTTGCTGGGATAGGCTCCAGGTTCCCCCGTGACCCTGAAAAGGAGTAAGCGGTTGAAGATGGATGGATGGATGGAACTTGGTAACAGATTAATTGATGATTTTTTTTTTTTGTAGAGTAATGTTGTGTCTAAAATTTAGCCTATTACACAAATTTACCCAAAGACACTTAGAAATTATTCTAAGAAGAAATACTCACATATTCAATTGCGGACTGAAGAAAAAATAAGACAACAGGCCAGTAGGTGAGGAAAAAAGGGTCCATTTTATTCGTTCCGGTCAACCCTCTGGAATTCACACGAATGAGAGCTCTCAGTCATGAACCCCACAAAAAACCCGATCTAAACTCTTCTATTTATACTCCCCTTATTGGGACTTTCCCATAGAACATAACAAGCCCCTTATCACAATCCCATAGGTTTAAGATCTAACTGGTTTGATTTTCCATAAAAACATAAACAATCTCAATTTCATAACAAACACCCAGTCCTTTCGGTATCTCTGGTTTATTTATTTAATTGCTCTACATTTCTGTTTTAAATATGGTTATACCGATTCCATACTGCATGATATCCATATATTATCTTTATAATATTTTATATTCTTATTACTATTCTTAATGTTTTAATTTTCCTTCTATATGTGTGTTCCATGTTTATGCACATTTGTCCTTGAGTGTGTTGATGCATTTACACAGATGGATGTCACTTTCTCTTCTTTGGGCTCTGGCCTGTTGTCATATGATGGTCATGTTTGGTCAGTTTGTCTGTGACCATTGTGTTTATTTTATGTATATTTTATGTACATCATTTCCTCCCTTTGAGGCTTTAAAGCCTCACCAACTATCTCAATTAAGTGGGTATCTGTGGAGAAACTGGTTCTGCTTTACCCCATGACCATCCCCTACTAATTGTCAGATCGTTACTGTAACAAAGCCATATTGTCTACGATCCTCCCCGTCTTCAAATCGGTCACTTACACTGATCACTTCCACACTAGACTGATCAGGATGGGTGCTGTGAAGAGTTTGTAGACCCGGTGGGAGACGTGCTAGTGTTGTGTGCCCTGGGGCTTCGCGGTAAATTGGTAGCTGGAGAATTGGTCTCAAGACACCCCATGTCCATTTTGTGCTGGACCCATGTAGATGTACCTTGCCATACCCCTTACTCTTATTTCTAAGTATGTATTGTCATGACGGACTGACAGCCGACGGACACGGTAAGAAATTCGCTCCTTCTCCGACCGCCGCACCGGTCGGAGAAGGAGCCAAACACACGAGCCGGAAGACCAGTCACGGAGGGGAGGAGCCACCGTCCCGGTCCTGGCTCGCGATTGGGGAATCGGTCGGGAAAAACGCACCATTCAGATGACGGCGGAAGAGGATAAAGAGACGCTCTTCCGCCCAAGAGAAGAGAAGAGTCTCGTACGACGTATGCATGTAAAGACGGACCTGCTTGTGTGCCTCACGCTGCACGTAAGAAACCGCAATAATCTCTTTCTCTGTGTTCTCCCTCTCACTCCAGACGCCTCGGGCACCGACGCGTAGCAGCTCTGGTGACTCCTCCTGCTACAGCGGCGGCCACACGGGAAAACACCCCCACAAGTCACGGGATTCCCTCAGAGCCTGTCAAGAATCGAATCCAGCAACCACTGATGGCACCACCTCCCTTTGAGGCCTTGCGATAGGCAAGGTATGATCAGTCCTTTCAGGCATTGGGTCATAGAAAAAGAACAAGAATGCTATTAGCCCTGCTCCCAGAACTACCCTATTCCCAGAAGCACCACTCTTCGATGGATCCCATACCATTGGTTCCCGGGGGGAAGGGGGGGGGTGAATGAGGTTTATGTCATAGTCAAAAGTGTGAAGTGAAGAGACGGTCGCGCCAGAGTTCATTTAGAGAGAGTTCATTTAGGTTTTCATTAGCCTGAGCTTGAGTGCCACGGACGGGGCTCAGGGATGCATCTGAATCACTATCACTATTGATGGACACTGTTGTCTCAGTGGGCCCCTCCGTATTGACTAGACCTGAGGTCGATGGTTGTTCATCGGTGTTGTCTTGGCGTAGCGGTCCCCTACCTGGTCCTGCGCGGCAGCAGTTGTTCAAGTGATACCAAGACCTCGACCCTTTAAACTGCACAGCTAAGGCGTTTCAGCGACCACGGTGAAGGGTCCTTCCCGGCGTGCCGCAAGGGTGCCCTTCTTATTGAAGTTACGAATGTATACTTTATCCCAAGGTACCACTTGACCCACGTCTTCTCGTACATTGTCCTCTCCATGGATTGCCTCACAAACTCGCGGATACAAATGTCTATGGATTCGGGTGAGGTTTCGCATATACTCCTGCATTTCATCCTCCCATTGTGCCAAAGGTGGTCTTGTGTACGGACCTCGGGTGAACGCCATGGGCATTGGGTGCCCCGTAAGCATTTCATGAGGATTCAAGTGTGTCATATGATTGGTCTGTGAACGCATCTTCATCAATGCAAGTGGCAAGGCCTGGACCCAGTTTAGGCTATAGCTCTTGCATATTTTCGCCAGCTTACTTAATAAGGTACCATTCACACATTCCACCATGCCCTGGGACTGTGGATGGTATACACAACCTAGCCTATGCTCTATCCCTAAGGCAGATGCAGTGTTGTCAATAACATTATTCACAAAATGGGTGCCGTTGTCTGAACTTAGAAAATCAGGGATACGAAATCGGGGAATGACTTCGCAACATAGAAATTCAGCCATGGACTTTGCGTCCACAGCCGAACACAGTCAAAACAGAAAAATAATAACTATCATATAGAATGGAATAGACTACAGTAGTGACATATCTAATGGATTTACTGGGATGAGTAGTTCATTGCTTTTGCAAACTTCTGTGTAAAATGCCATCCTCTTCCCTACTTAAACATACTGGGTGAGTTATTTTGCAGAACCTATCACAGTTGTCATCAAAGCTTGTTGTAATTAATGCTATAATTAATGCTGTAATAATGCTAGAGTAATCAGGCATGTCCCTTCATTCTTTTGTGAGGATTGAGGATATTGTTTACAGGACGACTATACTTTATTTTTTGCTTAGTACAGTGTACATGTTACTTTCCGTAATTTCAACTTTATGTAGTCCATAATGTGCCTGATGTGCTTTGAGTTCAGGATTGAGGGATACCTTCTGCAAGTATATCTCTACTTCCATAGAGGATTTTCTTCTCACTAACCAAACTGATTCAATCTCTTACTCTTTACTTTGGGAAACTCTGAAGGCCTTCTTAAGGGGACAGATAATCTCTTTTTCTGCTCATG
>JAFFST010049789.1:0-12247 GCA_022414735.1 Noturus placidus
TTTATATATGGATATATATATATATATATATATATATATATATATATATATATATATATATATATATATATATATATATATAATCTAGGTTTACTTGTGCTGATACCAATCAGTAACAATATTTTTACAATAATTAGCATAAATTTTTTTTTAAGTGTTCAATTGTTATACTAAATGATAGAAAATAAAATGCAAAGTGTGTTCCTATCTGTAATATATTCCATAAAACGAGTGTGAAATATGCTATATTTGGCATCATATGTCATGTGACGTAGCATAGTTTATTATATATATATATATATATATATACAAATATAACATTCAAAACAGGATGTCGGAAAATGTCTAATCAGACAATCATATTATACTATTCAGTTATTCTACTACTGCTTATAATAATAATAATCATAATAATAATAATAATAATAATACATTAAACAATAATACATAAATATATGTTACTGTATATCATATTAATAACAAACCATACATCATATATAATTCATTACAAATATACATACAAAAAAATAAACACTATAAACATACATTTTTGAAAATCTTATTCTGACTGAAAGCAAATAATTATAATAATAATAATAATAATAATAATTCTGGGTAATAATACTGTTATTAAAGTTTATTAAAGAAGCCGTTTCCTGGATCTGTGCGTCCGTGGCCAGATTTTTAACGTTTCCTGATGTGGGCGGGGCTTTACAGCGGAGTCACCGCCCACTGTTTCCGTGGTAACTTGGAGCAGTTTTCAGCGCGCGGAGTTTTATACCTCAGAGAGAGAGAGCCGTGCGCGCGACCGCTCCGAGTTTCCCTGATCCACCCGGAGCTTGGCAGAGAACCCGGTAGGAATATCTCCATCTTTATCTCCATCTTTTATCTCCATCTTTATCTCCATCTTTATCTCCATCTTTTATCTCCATCTTTATCTCCATCTTTTATCTCCATCTTTATCTCCATCTTTATCTCCATCTTTATCTCCATCTTTTATCCCTTTTAACATGAAGCTGGACACTCTGACACTTTATTTCACTGCAGTTACACAACTCAACCTTTTACAACTGTTTAAACACACACAATAATAATCATAATAATAATAATAATAATAATAATAATAATAATAATAATAATAATAATAATAATAATAAACTGTTTATTATAAATTTGTTTTGTTTTTTTTAATTGTGCATGCTTTTATTTAAACAGTAAAAAATCAGTACACAGTAAAGCAATATAAATGAATGTGTCATGCCTTTTAAAAGACTTCTGGAAGAATAATTTAATAGTAAAAGCTGTGACGTAAAGTGATGTAATGTAATGTGGGCGGCTGTGGCTCAGTCGGTAGAGCGGGTTGTCCACTAATCGTAGGGTTGGCGGTTCGAATCCCGGCCCGGGTGATCCCATGCCGAAGTGTCCTTGGGCAAGACACTGAACCCTAAGTTGCCCCCGATGGCAAGCTAGCACCTTGCATGCAGCTCTGCTACCATTGGTGTGTGAGTGTGTCTCATTTGTAAGTCGCTTTGGATAAAAGCGTCTGCTAAATGTAAATGTAATGTTATTTTTATGACGCGTTAATGTGAGTAACTCGGTGTTACCTTACTTGAAGGGTTCAAGAAAACGTTCTATATCTCCATTGCACGTGCTTTACAAAAGAGGTCCGAACTGTCGTTATTTGTGATCGTTTCACCAGTTAAACACTCAACACCGCCTCATTTCCTGTCTGTCTTGTCCGTTTCCCTTGCTTTTCCTCTCTGAACACCAATTGTTGTTTCCGAATGTCATTCTGTGTGTGTATAGTTACATTAGCAAAGATCCGATCTAAACAAACTCGATCTTTCTCAGTGAGCATGAGCGTATCTGAGCAGATCTCTCTGGTGGATATTAACCGAACCATATCTCCTCTGTTTCCACTTGTACACTCAAACGGCCTCAGGGACCGTGTGGAAGTGAAGTGCGTTGACTCTGGTGGATGTGACACCCGTGCGATATCACGACCCGAATCCGTGTGCAGTCACACAATAAGCAGGAAAAAAAAAAAACCCAGTTATTTCTGTCCATGGAATTGTCTGCGGCTTCCTCTTTTCTCTTCCCGTCTCCACTTTCTCACATTCGTCCACAGTGTCTTCCAGCCGCAGTTCGTCTCGGCGCTGAGTGGATCTGACACAATCACAAACGGCCGGTCAGGATTTTCTGCTATGAAGTAAAAATTCATATATATATATATATATATATATATATATATATATATATATGAACCAAAATATCAAGCCGAAGGGTTATGGAAACAGTTTGATAGCCAGGACTGTTTTTGAACCTTCAGGGGCTCTAAGAGACCGCCCCGGGGACTTTTCCGCTCACATACGCCAAGCTTAATAATGAATGGATTAGAAATGTAGTGCCTTATAGGCTTACCTATGTGTGCGGAAACCCAATGACATGCCCTGTAGGGTGCCCTTCCAGTGGCGGATATGTGATGCAGTGCGCAATAGGCTCCGCTACTTGTGAGAAAACCCAGTAGCATGCCTTCTAGGGTGGCTTTCCAGTGAATGATACGTGATGTCGTGCCTTATAGGCTGCCTTACGTGTGTGGAATCATTATTACATGCCTTCCACTGGTGGAGATGTGATGCAATGGCCTGTAGGCTGGGCTACTTGCGAGAAAGCACGGTGATGCACTCTCTAGGGTGGCTTTCCAGTAAATAATATGTGCCCTGTAGGCTCCCTTACATGCCGGAAATCAGGATTACATGCCATCTAGTGTGCCCTTGTAATGGAGAAAACGTGATGCCCGGTAGGCCCCGGCATGTGTGAGAAAATGTCTGGTAGGCACTCCAATTAATCTGCTCAGTTCACGTCACTATTCGAGATTTATCTTTTCACCGAGGAGAACTCGTAACTCACGGCTTAAAACATAACACGCGATCGGTCTGGATTAACGATGGATTAACTTTATTACCTCCAGTAAACTACCGAATCCACTGACGTGAAATATGTGCTGCAATTTAAACAAACTTCTGGGTTTTTTTTTTCCGCTCCGTTTTTGTACTGTCGTGTTTGGCTTGAGTCCGAGGATCTTTCTGGAAGCCGTGTCCGCTCCGAGGCTCTGAGGCATGTACGCTAAGAGCTACAGTTATGTGGGTAACCAGCATTCCACCATTTCATCCACTCCCAGTTAAACACAACCTCAGAGATGAACATGGTACAGGCAGGACTGTATCATCTTCACCAAACATTCCAAAAAGCCTCAGTTGCTACACTAGCGCTGGACTAATGACTAAATCACACGGTCGTCTTCAGGATGCAACACAATACAGCGGCTTCAGCACGCGTGCGGTGCTAATAACACAACCGTGTAAGACAACACCAGAGTGCAAAGCAAGCAAAACACGTCGCACGGAGTATAATAAAGACACAGGACAGTATAAACAGCTACACGCTAAATACACTAACTACACAGCACGAGTGTGTGAAGCTAAGCAGACTTTCCACAGTTTACACGGTGTAGTTCCAGCACACGGATCAAGCCCTGAGCTGGGACGAAAAATAGCTGAATGCCTGGGTTGATAAAGCCCCTTCTTTGGCCACATGAAGCACCTGAGAATGAAGCTCCTGTTTGGGCAGATGAAGCTCCTGTTTGGATATATGAAGCCCCTTCTTGGGCAGATGAAGCCTCTACCTGGGCAGATGAAGCTCATGCTTGGGGCACATGAAACCCCTTCTTGGGGCAGATGAAGCCTCTACCTGGGCAGATGAAGCTCATGCTTGGGGCACATGAAACCCCTTCTTGGGGCAGATGAAGCCTCTGCCTGGGCAGATGAAGCCCCTGCTTGGGCAGAGGAAGCTCCTGCTTGGGCAGATGAAGCCCCTGTTTGGGCAGATGAAGCCCCTGCTTGGATAGATGAAGCCTCTACCTGGGCAGATGAAACCCCTTCTTGGGGCAGATGAAGCCTCTACCTGGGAAGATGAAGCCCCTGCTTGGGCAGATGAAACCCCTTCTTGGGGCAGATGAAGCCTCTGCCTGGGCAGATTAAGTTCCTGCTTGGGCAGATGAAGCCCCTGCTTGAGCAGATGAAGCTCCTGCTTGGGGCAGATGAAACCCCTTCTAGTGGCAGATGAAGCCTCTACCTGGGCAGATGAAGCCTCTGCTTGGGCAGATGAAACCCCTTCTTGGGGCAGATGAAGCCTCTACCTGGGCAGATGAAGCCTCTGCTTGGGCAGATGAAACCCCTTCTTGGGGCAGATGAAACCCCTTCTTGGGGCAGGTAATGTCTCTACTTGGGCAGATGAAGCCTCTGCTTGGGCAGATGAAGCTCCTGCTTGGGCAGATGAAACCCCTTCTTGGGGCAGATGAAGCCTCTGCCTGGGCAGATGAAGCTCCTTCTTCAGCAGACGAACACATAAGAAATGGTACGCTGTAAATACATAATTACAAGATTTACGGATATTTTTGGATTTATGTCTGAAATAAGATTCTTAGCTAACATTAACTTCAGGTGAGTGTTATTTTTGTCCGGTAATTTGTATATTTGTTTGTTTACGCTGCTCCTGCTTTGCTGGGACTTTGTTAGCAAACCTCAGTGTGATGAAACGTTACAGTGTATGAAGTGAACAGAGTGAAGTATCGTGAGAGGATATATTGTTGGTCTTCTTAACCACTCTGAAATCTGAAAGAGGCCTCTTCTGGATCTGAGAGTCAGTGCTTGAGGTCCGTTAGTTGTCCGAGACGTCGTCACTGTTTACCCGGCGAGTTTAAATGTGACACAAACCAGCAATTCACAGGTGACATTTTGTCTGCGCCCAGCCCGCTCCCCTCTTCTTCTGCTCTCCCACATTTCCACAGTGCATGATGTCACTTCTTCTTCGCGGCCCATGAGCCAAGACGTAAATAGTTTCCACTAGCCTCCTGCAAACACGTCGTTAAAGAGCACGAACATGGCGGCGTAAACAACACACATAGCGTTTCGTTTGGCACAGCTGTTGGCGTATGAGAAATATTTCGCATGGGGTGGGGTTTTTGTTTTTCCTCGGTTGCTTTGTAGAAGGATCCAGAACTCGCATTTTACACGGTGACGGAAACAGTGAAGAGGTCATGACCTCGAATTGAAACATAAACTAAAGTCAAAGCTGTTCCGTCTCTAAACCTCCGATGTTATTTTTCACAGTCAGTGAGGGACTGCAGAGGAAAACGGTGTGTTTGGGGGGTTTTCTTGTTGTTTTCAAACATGAGATCACACCACACTGACCACTGCATGTATATGCAAATATAACACACTCTCACACACACACACACACACACACACACACACACACACACACTCCTTCACGCACCATTAACACTCATCCTTTCCAGTTCTTGTGTGACGAGTAAGAAAGGAACACAGAGTGAAAACCTGTCGAGCTCGTCGTGTCTGCACTTTTATAATGTTTGTCATGTTTTATATCCAGACTGAGAGGACACACACACACACACACACACACACACACACACACACACTATTTACCATAACACCTTATATGACACTTTCAAAGACACTTGCACAGTGTGTGTGTGTGTGTGTGTGTGACAGAGAGACTTGCCAGTGTACACACTCCAAAAAGCACATTAGTGAAAGATTTACACATGGCTTGGCGCTGTAGAACACAGGAAAAAGAGTGCCGAGATTTCCTTTAGAGAAACTAAAAATATACTCCGGCTCTTTCTGAGATGGGAATAAATACCTGGACACCGCGCTCTGTTTAACCTGCACTTGAGATGGGGAAGAGTTTTCAGAGTGAATTAAGGTGACGTGAAAGAGAGAGAGAGAGAGAGAGAGAGAGAGAGAGAGAGAGAGAGAGAGAGAGAGAGAGAGAGAGACAGAGAGAGAGAGAGAGAGTGTGTGTGTGTGAGAGAGAGAGCGAGAGAGAGACAGAGAGAGAGTGAGAGAGAGCGAGAGACAGACAGAGAGAGAGAGTGTGTGTGTGAGAGAGAGCGAGAGAGAGAGAGAGAGAGAGAGAGTTTAATACTCAGCAGCTGAAACAGTGGCTGCATTCAGAGATGGATGACTTTATGCTGCTCTTACACACCATTAAACACTATTAACCACTAGAGCCTCTCCTGGAGGAAACGGAGCGAAACCACAACACACACCTCCTTCCTGCTCCACTTCTACATGGAATAAGTTCATAACAATGATCAAATCATTCAGCATATGATAAATACATCGTATCACGAATGTGATCGGAGTGATTTGGACCGTGGCATGGTTGTTGGTGCCAGACGTCCTGGTTTGAGTATAACTGCTGATCTCCACACAACATTTACTCACGCAGCATTTACTCAGAATGAAAACCTCCAGTGAGCGGTGGTCTTGCAGACGCGGACGCCTTGTTGATGCGAGAGGGTCGACGGAGAAAGGCCAGACTGGCTCGAGCTGACAGAAAGCCTATAGTAACTCGGATAACTGACCACCTGTGGTGAGCAGAACAGCATCTGTGATGATAATGTGTCTTTATTGATCACACATACTGTACATTACAGCACAGTGAACCTGGTTTCATGAACATCCCGATGACTTCAGTGTTCTTCAGCGGCCTTCCCAATCACCGGACCTGAATCCAGTAGATCATCTGTGGAATGTAGTAGAACGGGAGCATGAACGTGCGCCTGAAAAATGTGCCGGAACTGCGTGATGAAATCGTGTCAACGTGGACCAGAATCTCAAAGGAATCTTTCCAACACCTTGAGGAATCCATGCCATGAATCACTGAGGCTGTGTTGAGAGCAAACGCAAGCCCTACCCAGTGTTATTGCTGTGTTCCTAATAAAGTGGTCAGTTCTGTACAGTAGTATTTATTTTTGTTCGGTTAGGCTTCATTAACCAACAGAAATAAATCCCAGAAGTGGACGGTATGAATATGCAAATTGAAACAAAAAACCCCACCCCCACCTAAACTATATGCCCCGCCCACTTTCCTTATAAACCGGTGTTGCATGATTTGCATAATGGAACCTTAACTCCTATATGTTCAGAAGGAGATGATTAATCTTCTAAAACAGCAGCTCCTGGCAGTAGAGCATGCAATCATTGATGTTGCGTAGTCTCCAGTGGTGGCAGTTCAAGTCATCATAAAATCCTCATAAACATCCATCCATCTTCAACCGCTTACTCCTTTTCAGGGTCACGGGGGAACCTGGAGTCTATCCCAGGTAGCATCGGGCACAAGGCGGGGTACACCCTGGACAGAGTGCCAGCCCATCACAGGGCACAATCACCTACACACTCACACACACATTCATACACTACGGACACTTTAGACACGCCCATCAGTCTACCATGCATGTCTTTGGACTGGGGGAGGAAACCGGAGTACCCGGAGGAAACCCCCGACACACGGGGAGAACATGCAAACTCCACCCACACATAGCCCTGGCGGGACTCGAACCCCAGACCCTGGAGGTGTGAGGCGAACGTGCTAACCACTAATCCACCGTGCGCCAACAATTAAAAACAAGCAATATTACTATTTGAGATATAAGTTGACGCACGGTGGCTAAGTGGTTAGCACGTTCGCCTCCCACCTCACACCCGCCGGGACCATGTGTGTGCGGAGTTTGCATGTTCTTGCATGTTCGTGGGGTTTCCTCCCACACTTTGGCGTGTCTAAAGTGTCTGTAGTGTATGAATGAGTGTGTGAGTGTGTATGTGACCCTGCGATGGACTGGCACTCTGTCCAGAGTGTAACCCCGCCTTGTTCCTGATGCCTCCTGGGATAAGTTCCCCATGACCCTGATAAAGCAGTAAGCGGTAGAGGATGGATGGATGGATGGATGGAAGTTGATGTTCTGTTGATTCGCTCGTCTACAATTGTAGACGTCGACGAGTGTGCTCATGGAGTTATCATTGCACCTAGTGGTCAGAAATGGGAATTGCAACTCCAACAATAGAGCTCCGTTGGGGGGGGCAGGATTCTCACTTGAAATACATTTCCTCACGCAAAGGCACAGAAAAATGTCTGACTTTTCCAATTTCCCGAGCTAGTTTCAGGTGTTCTCTTTGTTTCGCTGAAGCATATCGAGCCTGCTTATATCCGATATCACGAATTCACGCCGGAAAACCGAACGGAAACTGTAACCACACGTCCCGTTTTTCACGGGTACGAACGCCAGACATGCCTCATGATGATATATATATATAAAGACGGTGGCGGTCTTCCGGACGCTGTCTGTAATGTTATTTTCTCTACTACAGTGGTATTTCGTAATGGCGACCGCGTCGACGCTGTTGTCACGTCGGTTTATAGTTCTGAGAGCGCTGTGTAAGCAATAAAGGAAAGCTGTTACACCTGTGTGCACCATTTAGGAAGATTTATTACCCCTCTCTTACAGCTTTTAAAAAGGTTATGGAAGAAAGGCTGCTTTTTTTTTCCCCCTTCTCTTCTCTTTCTTTCTCCGTGGCACTCTGCGCTGTGTTTCCATTCTGCCAGCTCGGAGTGACACCGAACCAAAATGTCAAGAGTTTGGAAAGAAAACAAAAAAGGAAGGACAGAAAGAGGTCTGTTCATCATTCGGGTCTTTGTCTGGAAGCTGAAAGCTCTCCGAGTGCAACACACACACACACACACACACACACACAGAGTTCAGAGCACTCACAGGCTCTGTTTTAATTTGCTATAGATAGCTGTAGAGACTATGTTTTGTATGTGTATGTAATTAGGAAATAGCTTCGGTCAACATTCTCCGCATTTCTTTTGCATCTCTCCCAGACTCTGAATCTCTACATCTGGCAATCTGAACTTCCTGCTGTTTATTTGTGCCTGTCTTTTCTTTACAGGCTGTATGACGGCGCACATCACTGGAGGGAAACACACACACACACACACACACACACACACACACACACACATACACAGCCATCTGATTTTCTCATGGTTTACATGACTCGAACAGCTGTACTGATCACGTTTACATTCACGTTTATTCGCTTGGCAGATGCTTTTATTCCAAGCGAGGCACAATCTAATCCAGCTGTTTAAATAGCGGGTGCCATGGACGAGGCTGAATTTGTGCCAGAAGAAGAAGATAAATAAAGGAGCACTAAGACCGAGCGTGAATAAAACGTCCCTGAAAAGTCAGTCGAAGTAAATAGTACTGGAAGACAGAAAAGATCAAACAAAGGATCTGGAAAAAAAAAACACAGGAAAGAATGATTGCAGTTTAGTCCTTAGTCCTTATTTAGTCCTTTTCCCAGTTAGTCCTTATTGCGTAGCAGCTACGTATAGTGTAGTATAATATATTAGAATATATGGGCAGCTGTGTCTCAGTGGGTAGAGGGGGTTGTCCACTAATCCACTAATCGTAGGGTTGGTGGTTGGAATCCCGGCCCGGGTGATCCCATGCCGAAGTGTCCTTGGGCAAGACACTGAACCCTAAGTTGCCCCCGATGGCAAGCTAGCACCTTGCATGCAGCTCTGCTCCCATTGGTGTGTGAGTGTGTCTCATTTGTAAGTCGCTTTGGATAAAAGCGTCTGCTAAATGAATAAACATAAATATAGAGTAGAATAGTAGAGTGCTACACATTAGCTTTGATAACTGATGCTAGTTCAGTGTGTGTGTTACAGGTTGTGAGTGAACGTGGATGAGGATGAGTGACCAGTTTAACTGTGAGAACTGTAAGGAGTCTCTATACGGGAGAAAGTACATCCAGGTGGACGACGTCCCTCACTGCGTCCCCTGCTACGATCGTCTCTATGCCAACACCTGCCAGGGCTGCAAAGAGCTCATCGGACACAACTCACGGGTCAGTGTGTGTGTGTGTGTGTGTGTGTGTGTGTGTGTGTGTGTGTGTTTGGGTCAGTACAGCCTTGTGTTGATTTAATTCACACTTTGGAGGATTATGCCATGGCGTCATTGTCTAAACACAGTTTATCTTGTGCAGAGCTTCTGACTGTTAGGAATGCACCCCAGTACAATTAGACACAAGTAATGGCAATAATTTATCATAACAACACAATAAATGTCTGTGTAAATTTATTTAATGTTTGTTTTAAACTTCATCAAATACATTTTACATTCACTGAAGATAAATAACAAATAACAAATTGGAAATTATTCTAGAATTGGAGCTGTAGTGTTAATTCAACATTGTGTGATTGATGACAGTGGGCTTCTGAGTGGGAACTGTGTGCTGATTGGTTACAGAGGCATTAGTGGTGGATACTGTGTTCTGATTGGTTACACAGGCATTAGTGGTGGATACTGTGTTCTGATTGGTTACATAGGCATTAGTGGTGGATACTGTGTTCTGATTGGTTACACGGGCATTAGTGGTGGATACTGTGTTCTGATTGGTTACACGGGCATTAGTGGTGGATACTGTGTTCTGATTGGTTACAGAGGCATTAGTGGTGGATACTGTGTTCTGATTGGTTACACGGAGACATTAGTGGTGGTTACTGTGTTCTGATTGGTTACTGAGGCATTAGTGGTGGATACTGTGCTCTGATTGGTTACACAGGCATTAGTGGTGGATACTGTGCTCTGATTGGTTACACAGGCATTAGTGGTGGATACTGTGCTCTGATTGATTACACAGGCATTAGTGGTGGATACTGTGTTCTGATTGGTTACACGGGCATTAGTGGTGGATACTGTGTTCTGATTGGTTACACGGAGGCATTAGTGGTGGAGACTGTGTTCTGATTGGTTACACGGAGGCATTAGTGGTGGATACTGTGTTCTGATTGGTTACAGTGGCATCTTTATTCACGTATTTGTGACTCACTTGCATTTTAATGGTGTCTCTTTGCGCTCTATATCAATATTTGTTTCACAACACCCCCAACACTCCCTGTCATTGTGAAACATAAACCATTGGTCAGTTTCCAGGCTTGACTTGAGCATTGTTGGCAAAAGAATTAGATGTTGAGACTATCATTTAAATCTTTCTTTGTCTTTCACTCTGGACCTCCTTGGTTATTTAAGGGCTGCTTCCTCTCCCCCTCTCATCCTATATTTCTGTGATAATTGTAAATGGAAAATTAGTCTTTGCTCTCAAACATTCTAAATAAAGCATTGTGCCTTTTGGGAGACGTAGTGAGCCCATCTCACGATCACCCAACCAGCTGTGCGTACACAAACAGATACAAGATCTTTTAGAGGTAACTTGACTGTTCAAAGTGTTTCATGCAAACATGAAAACATGGAACACGATCCATGTGTACACAACACTGGCTCTGGAGAAATCTTTGGAGAGGGATGTGTACAGAAACACGGTGATCCACCATGCCACTGTCAGTTCTGCTCTACGAGCCAGTGAGTGTGGATACACCGCTTTGCCACTGAAATGGAGTTACTTTTTACCAGCTGATTTACCCAATAATTCTGACACAATGCTTAATAAATAAATAAATAAATAAATGCCGCCACCACCACCATGCTTCACTATGAGGATTGTGTTCTCAGAGTGATGGGCAGTGTTGGGTTTATGCCAGATGGGGATCTCTCAGCTCCTAGGCCTCTTGGTTGCTTCTCTGACTGAATCCCCTCTTTTAACTTTTGACGGCAGTCTAATTTATCTATAGTTATGCAATCACATATGCTTTTTTTAAAATTATTATTTGTGAATAATTTCGCAAACTATATTGATTCTCTTGTCACTTCAATGTAAAGGGTCATTGTGTGTAGATTCATGACATATAGCTTATAATTCCAGTACAGTTGCAGGTTCCATTATAAAATGTGGAAAAGCTTAAGAGCTGGACCGAGAACCTCAAGAGGAACCGACTCATCTACACAGCCAAGCTGAGTTATACTTTTCAGTGAATTAGTGCCATAAGTGTGTTTTGTGTGTGTATAGGAGTTGTACTACGATGACCACCACTACCACGAGGAGTGTTTCCACTGCTCCCGCTGCAATCGCTCGCTTGCTGATGAACCTTTCACCTGCCAGGATGAAGCTCTTCTGTGTAACGACTGCTACTGCAGCGAGTTCTCCTCCAAATGTGTGGCCTGCAACAAGACCTTCATGCCAGGTATGTAATGCAACAGCTGGACCGGTGGCTCGTGCAGGGAGGTACCATTACAGATGGGGGACAGGGTAGAGATTCTGGGTGTTCTTTTTTTTTTTTTTAGGTGCTTGATAAGAGGCTAATCCTCTTCTTCATAACAATTTTTAATGATTCTCATACAATTTTCAGAGTACAACAAAATATATCAATACAGAATCAACATTTTTTACCCCGATAACAGCCCCTCCCACCC
>JAFFST010049790.1:1275-12843 GCA_022414735.1 Noturus placidus
ATAAATAATACATATATATATATATATATATATATATATATATTTATATATATCCTTTTATTTCCTCATTTGTAAGTCGTTTTGGAAAAACGCGTCTGATAAATGTAAAAAAAAATAAAAAGCGTCTGATAAATGTAAATTTAACAGACTGAAGGTCTCTTGCCGAGTTTATTGCATGTATTGCAGTTTATTGCACATATGGGAGGAGATAAAATTTATCATTTTGAGTCTCAGAAAAAGAATTAGAAACATAACTGCAAGCAGCACTTATCAGGGTTCAAGCCATTTAGGGCCTTTAAATATGTTAAAAGATATTACTTAATATTGTGCAATCCTATAAGCACCTAAATCAAAGAAAACCCAAGATGATTTTAAGCAATATCAGCCTTTATCAAGTTTGTCTAATAGCTGCTGAACATTGCTCGATCAATTATGGCCATGTTTTTCAAGATTCACAATTGTCCTCGATATGCTGAATGGACCAAGAGAGAACACAGAATTGTACGGCAGTGGTTTTATTAAGGTTGAGCAAAAACCCTAGGACTAGTTCGCAAATCTAGGTTTTTTGAAATAATCTAAAATATTTAATGAACAATTTGATTGACGGCAGTGGTCCTAGAGGGTAAGTTGTTCAGATATATATATATATATATATATATATATATATATATATATATATATATATATATATATATATAAATAAATCACATGATGGGTCTTATTCTAAACATATTTTCCTGAGCACTGTCAAACTGTCTGTCAAGCAGTTTGGTAAATATTTCAGATCATTTTAAAAACCTATTTTTGTGAATTAGTCATAGGTTTTTTGATCAGCTGTAATAATCCCATTGCAGGACAATTCTTTGGTGTTTGGCCTCTTGGTGGTGCTATAATAATAAAAACATGAAAATGGCTGTGTAAATAGTGTATAAACGATTGTATATGATTCACTGTTGCAAACTTACACATATTCTTTGTATCGTACATTAGATCTTCTGACTCTGAACAACTTATACATACAACTTATACATATAACAACTTATATATACACACACACACACATACAGTGGTACCTCAACATACAAGTGCCCTAACATCCGAGTTTTTTGAGATACCCCGCGCGTCTCGCATTTTCGTCTCGAGTTGCACCAGACAAAGCACCACTAACGAAACCTGTGACACAGCCACGTGTTAGTGCGCATGCACATTCAAACCTTTGTTTGTGTGCGTGTGTGTGTGTGTGTGATTCTCACAAATATAAACAAGAAGCGACAAGTCAAACCGGTTTGATATTTTTTTGCCTCAGTCAGTGTGATTGTTTGCCACTCTGTCGAAGCATCTTTGATAAGCTGTGCTTGCGTTTTGTGCTTTTTGTACATTTACAGTACTTTATCACATTTCTTTTTATAACCATGGGTCCGAAGAAAGTCAGTGGAAAGGTCAGTGCTCAGAAGACGATGATGTCTATTGAATTAAAGCGTGAAATCATAGGAAAACATGAGCAAGGTGTGCGAGTGATTGACTTGGCAAGGTAGTACGGGCGTAGTACAGTACTTCAATAATATGTTCTGTGTTTAAACAGAAGGAGTCATTTTTAATAATCAATAAATACATTTTTCTTATTCAAAAACACAACAAAAACAACTGGGGTGGCATTTTGGGGGCTGGAACGGATTAATGGCATTTCAATAAATTTAAATGGGGAAAATTGCTTTGAGATACGAGCAAATTGACATACGAGGTTACGGAACGAATTAAACTCGTATGTGGAGGTACCACTGTATATATATAATTTCTTAAATGCCACATGAAATGATATAACAAATATTTACAAAAATGTAAAGGGTGTCCACACTAGTCCATTGCAGCTCTATTGTCCTGTATTGTTTAACTCAAAGTTAATTCTTGGTTGATGTCTTAGGCATGGTTTCCCCTAAAATATGATTTTACATACTTTTTTAATAGGCAGAGGTAGTTCCTGGGCCAAGAGGATCAAGAGGGCAAAAGGTGGGTCACAATCGTTACAGTGCTTTGCAGAAGTATTCAACCGACCTAAAAGTAATCATCTGCAAAAAATACTGTATTCAACCCCTTCAGAGTACTTTGCCCATTCTTCTTGGATGGTTGTTCTGGTGGCTTGGATGCAATTTTCAAATAGTGCCACAGATTCTTGATTGGATTGAGATATGGACTTTGACTTGATCACTGCTTAACAATCTTGTTTTTGTGTTCAACCACTCTTTTGTTGCTTTGGCCTTTTGTTGCTTGTATTCACTGTCCTGCTGAATGGTGAAGTTCCTCCAATCTTTCTTAAAGAATCTCCTTTATTTGCATCATTGATCTCTCCCAGATGCCCAGTCCCCACTGAGAAAATGCGTCCCCACAACAAGATGCTGCGACCCCAATACTTCACTGTTGGGAGAGTGTTTGTTGAGGAATTGGGCAATGTTAGGATATTGCATTTTGAATTTAGTATTTTTTCATATGACTTCAAAACATCTTAACTGCGTCAGTCTGAACTCCAAACTACTTTGATGTGATTTATCTTCATTAATGGATTCTTTATAGCCACTCTCCCATACAGGCTATTTGTATGCAGAGTTCTTGATATCGCTGACTGGTGCACCTTCACTCCAGTCTCAGCCAATGACCTCTATGGCTTAAAGGTGATTATTGGCCTCTCGGTGACTTCCCTTACAACTTGTTGTGACTTCCCTTACAAATCCCTTCTTGCTCTGATGCTGAGTTTTGAGGGATAACCTTGTCTGGGCATTAGCTGGGTTTTATGATGCACTTTCCATTTCCTCACAATTGATCCAGCAGTGCTTACTTGGGCATCCAATCACTTGGATAATATTTTGTAGCCTTTTTCTATCTTGTGCATGTTTGTAACTTCTCTAATTTCCTTAGAATGCTCTTTGGTCATTTTAAAAGCAAGCTTTCCTTCACATTCAGAGTCTAATCAATGGTACTTGAACCAAGGGGGCTTTCATACATTTATAAGAAAAGTTAACTTTTTTTTTTTAGTGATTCACAGATCGGGACTAACTGTCAAAGTCAATTGTGTCTTTATTATTATTGTTAAGGCAATATACATTATTTTCCGTGTAAACCTGAAACTGTGACAGCAATACTTTTGCAAACAGCAGTTTTCAGATAGTAATTTTTGTCATGGGATAAAACCAATATCACTTTAAATTAATTTTGAGGTCAAAATTAGAGGTCTTTTAAAAATAGAATATGACCCAGCACAAAATACACAAGTGACATTTGCACTTCACATGAATTTGATGACTTTTATGGGGGTTGAATACCTTTGCAAGGCACTGTTTGTGTTTAAAAATACAACAGTTATACCTATGATATCTAATAATCACTTTATTTTCCTGTCCATCAGTTTATTCTACTGCTAACTGATTTGATCACCATTTTTTGTGGACACCGATGTTATTGTTTACTATATTAGAGAAGTAAATTGTTAATATTAGTTATAAAAGCAAATTTACTTTTTATTATTATCATCATCATCATGATTATGATTATTATTATTATTATTAATAATAATAATAATAATAATAATAATAATAATAGGCATCCTGTCCAGGGTGTACCCTGCCTTGTGCCGGATGCTCCCTGGGATGGGCTCCAGGTTTCCCCGTGACCCTGAAGATGATAAGCGATATAGATGATGGAAGGAATAATAATAACAACAACTATTGATTATATTATATTTTGTCAAACTTTATAAATTAAGCATTTTTCTTGGTTAGCTGAAATGTTACATGTAAATATGAAATATGTTAATTGCATTTTTGTAAATGCATACTCTCACTGTCCACTTTATTAGGAGCACCTGCACATTCATACAGTTATCTAATCATGTGGCAGCAGTACAATGCCTGAAATCTTGCAGATCCAGGTCAAGAGCTTCAGTTAATGTTCATATCAAACATCAGAATGGGGAAAAAGTGATCTCTGTGACTTTATATGTGGCAGAGTTGTTGGTACCAGTTGGACTGGTTTGATTATTTCAGAAACTGTTGATCTCCTGGGAATTTCACACACAACAGTTTCTAGCGTTTACGTAGAATGGTGCGAAAAACAAAACAAAAAAATTCTGTGAGTAAAGGGTCTGCAGGCTGAACCACCTGCAGGCTGAAACACCTTGGCTGAATGACTAACAGGAAGTCTATAATAACACAAATAAGCACTCTTTACAACCATGATGAGCAGAAAAGCATCTCAGAATAAACAACCCATCAAACCTTTAGGTGGATACGCTACAATACTAGAAGACCACATCGGTTTCCACTCCTGTCAGCCAAGAACAGAAATCTGAGGCTATCATGGGCACAGACTCACCGAAACTGAACATTTGAAGACTTGAAAAAGACCAGTCTAGTGAGTGTTGTGTGAAAACATCCGAGGAGATCAGCAGTTTATGAAATACTCAAACCAACTCATCTGGCACCAACAACCATGCCACAGATAAAGTCATAGAGATGATGTTTCTTCATTCTGATGTGAGCATTAACTGAAGCTCTTGGTCTGTTTCTGCATGATTATTTGCCTTGCACTGCTGTTACATTATTGGCTGATTAGATAATTGCAGTGTACAGGTGTTCCTAACAAAGTGGATGGTGATTGTACATTGTGAATTTGTATTTTTAAATGATGTAATGATGTCCTGCAGTGGTGAATAGCCTACATTAACATAGTTTTTAATATTTTAAATACTTTGCCTTTAACTTTTTTCTCTGTTAGGGAGAGCGGGGAATGCCAGGGATACCAGGAGAGCCAGGACAGAAAGGAGAACCTGGTGTGGGAGTTCATGGTGCACCTGTAAGAGTATTCTATATTATTGAATTTTTGCCTCGGTGAATTTTATTTGGGGCATCAGTTTTACCAAAATACAAGGAAACAAATCACTATTGCAAGTTGTCTTACAAGTTCTTTGGTTTAAGGGCTTTGTGATTATGATAGAATTATTTTAGATATATTCCTTCGGACTCACAGGAAGACTGACTTCAAAATATTTTAATGGTACAAACATTGTGTTGTGAATCCCTGTCCTGTGAAATGTGGCCAAATGTTTTTTCCTGTTACATCTAAAGGGCATGATGGGACCAAAGGGAGAGCCAGGAGTAGAGGTACATCCTTAATGACGTTTATTATTTTTTTTTTTCCTTACTGAATGCAGTGTTGTTTAGGTTAAGTAGGAAAGATTGTATAAACCTGATGCATCTTTGTCTCAGGGTCCACATGGTCCTCCAGGTTTACAAGGTCCTCCTGGAGCCCCAGGAAGCGAGGTATCACTTGTCTAGTTTTGAATCTTATTTTTCACTGTCTTTCCCTGTTTCTCTTTCTCATTCTAAGCCATAAGATAAAATCACTGGTGCTGAACTGATTTTATATCTATACACAAACTCATAAATTGTTTATCAAATCTATAAGGAAAAATAAGAATGTTATGTGCAATATTGGCTCCTAATTTATTTGAAAACAATAAACAACACCAAGTACTAAAATAATACTAAACAATACATTAAACAAAGTGCAAGACAACAATATACACTTAGACTTTATTAGGAACACCTGTACACCTACTTATTCATGCAACTATCTAATCAGCCAATCATGTAGCAGCAGTGCAATGCAAAAATTCATGCAGATACGGCCTGCAGCTTTGGGTAATGTTCACATCAAACACTGAATTCGTAATTTTGCCTGTGGCATAATTGTTGGTGGCAGAAAATTTCTGCACAACTGTCTCTAGAGTTTACTCAGAATGGTGCAATAAAGAAAAAACATCCAGTGTGTGGCAGTTCTGCCTTGTTGATGTGGGACGTCAACGGAGAATGGCCTGGTTTGACCTGACAGAAAGGCTACTGTAAATCAGATAACCACTCTGTACAATTTTGAGCAGAAAAGCATCTCAGTATGCACAACACATCGAACATTGATGGGCTACAACAGCAGAAGACCAAGTCAGGTTCCACTTCTCTCAGTCAAGAACAGAAAGCTGAGGCTACTGTGGGCACAGACTACTAAAAATTGACCTCCTTATTTTTCAACATCTCAAAGAATTGAGGCTTTTTTGACAGCCTCAGGGAGGATTTCCTAGTATTAGCTTATACTTAGTATTAGGAAATCCTAGTATTTCCTAGTGTTCCTAATAAAGTTCTCAATGAGTGCATTTCTGCATTAATACAGTCTTACAGTAGATAAAAAAAGTATACAAACCCCTGTTAAAATTGCATGTTTTTGTAATGTAAAAGATCAGAATCACTTGACTTGACAATTGCACGATAATTATTTTTGAACATGAGTTTAAATTTGATGGTTAATTCTGAGCATGTCATGGTTTTTTCCCCCTAAAACATTTCTATTTGTTTCACTTGAATGTTATCCACTGTAGTTGTATCACTGCTAATTTGATTTCATTTAACAATGACTTTCACTCATTATTCTTAAGCTTATACAATAACATAAAATATTGTCCACTGACCACTAAGTATGCTAATCTAGATCATAAAACTGTAATGTCTGTGGGATGTTACTTAATTAATTAAATAATACAAATGCTGTATATTTGTTAATTCATTGTGCTCTCCTATAAGGAAAGCATGCCCATGATTTGAAGGATAAGGTGGCCTGCTGTTCTCTTGAAGTGTCAGTTATCATTTTATCCATAACAAGTTGATGTATGAGATAAGCAAATCCCCTTCGATGATCAAATAAAAAAAGGCTTGACAAATTACCAGCACAGGCAAATTATGCTTACAAAAATACAGCTCCTTTTACAAAAATAGAACCCATTTTTATAATTTATTTATATTTAGTTACTATAAATTCAACATAGATTAGTAAATAATAAAGAAAAGTTGTAGACAATTGTTGCACCAAAGACCTTACTCTTTATAACTCTTTATATTTAGATTGATAACTTATTAAGGTTTATTTGTTAAACAAATAAACTGGTTAGTTCAGATAGTTAGTTCAGAACCCTAAGTTGCCCCCGATGGCAAGCTAGCACCTTGCATGGAAGCTCTGCTACACATTGGTGTGTGAGTGTGCTCTCATTTGTAAGTCGCTTTGGATAAAAGCGTCTGCTAAATTAATAAATGTAAATGTAGATAGACTCTTAGGCAGTGCTGCTGACTGTGAGCTGTATTCATAGTCGAGTTAAGTGTGTGAAAATATTATTACATATCTGTGAGTGGAAAGTATGTGAACCTTTAAGAATACTAGTTAATTGAAGGTGAAATTAGAGTCAGGTGTTTTCAATTATGGGATGACAATCAGGTATGAGTGAGTGCCCTGCTTTATTTAAAGAACAGGGATCTATCAAAGTCTGATCTTCACAACACGTTTGTGGAAGTATATCATGGCACAAATAAAGGAGATTTCTGAGGAACTCAGAAAAATAGTTGTTGATCATCAGGCAGGAAAAGGCTACATAACCATCTTTAAAGAGTTTGAACTCCACCAATCCACAGTCAGACAGATTGTGTACAAATGGATAAAATTCCCCAGGAGTAGTCAACCAACAAAGATCATTCCAAGGGCAAGACGTATGATAGGCTGCGAGGTCACATAGGAACCTAGGGTAACTTTTAAGCAACTAAAGGCCTCTCCCACACTGGCTAATATTAATGTTCATGAGTCAATCATCACTAGAACACTGAACAACAATGGTGTGCATGGAAGGGTTGCAAGGAGAAAGCCACTGCTCTGTGGGTCATGCAGTAAGACAATGACCCTAAAGACACAAGTTGTTCTACCAAAGAATGTTTAAAGAAGAATATAGTTAATGTTTTGGAATTGCTAAGTCAAAGTCCTGACCTTAATCCAACAGAAATGCTGTGGAAGGACCTGAAGCAAGCAGTTCATGTGAGGAAACCCACCAACATCCCAGAGTTGAAGCTGTTCCCAAGGAATTACCAAGAGAGAAAAATGAGTGAGAGAATTCAGGAAGTGTTTTAGGTGCTCCCGTTTCATCACGGGGAGTAGTGCACACTTTCTGTGTGATGTGTCTAAGGCTGAGGCATGCAATTGCAGCCTCGCATTGTAGCGCATACATTAAGTAGCTCTGCTTGCAACTCGCTCTCTTCTTGGAGGCAGAAGCGAGTTGGGTTTCAGAGCCTCGCGGATCTCAGGTCTGGGGGATCTCTTATGGATCTGGAAGACAAGCACTGCTCTATCTTTTGCTCTGTCTTCTGGGTCCGGCTCTCAGCTGGATCTTTCCACTATGGAAAGCCAAAAGGGGAAAAACACACACATACAAATAATAATAATAATTCCTCTGTGACTCCGAGGAGCCAGAAGGATGTTCTAAAAACTGAGAGTAGCATATAAAGAGGTGCTTGAAGTGATTTCTAAGGCAGGATGAGCCTTTTTCTCCCCATTGATAGTAAATCCCTCACACTGAAGAAAACTTCCCTTTTTCCAGTGCATGACAAAATATCAGGCTTCTGGGGGGAAAACCATGCATAAGCCATATTTATAACTCCACGATGTTGTCTTATTCAGCCATTGTGGGGAATGAACAGCCTGGCTATTTAGCTATGCTGAAGGTGGAGAAGGCACTTCTCTCTCCATCGACAACAGGTAATTTAGGGGGGCCAGCTTTACCATCCAAACCACCATCTAAGTGTGGGCAAGCCACCGTGGCATTGGTGGGCAAGGCCTATGCAGTAGTAGTCTTGTGTGTGAGTCACTGCAGACTATGACAGTGTGGCAGGCCTACCAAGCAGACCTGCTGAGTGTGCTTGACATACAGTATGGGGTCAGTTCCTTTCCTGTAGTGTCGAGTTCACCCGGGCATCCACGAGTGGAGCCTGGGCCAGCACTAGTGTGAGGGAGACACAGAAGGCAAGTATGGCAGCCTGCCAACCCCTGCAGACAGCCAGGGGAACCGGGTGGCCACAGTCGCAGCCTAATACTAGGCCTGATCTGAGAATGGTCATAAAGGCCAAGTAGACAAAGAAGAGCGGTCCTGAGGGGCCGTAGAGAGTTGTATCAGGGGACATGAGGTTGTTAGGGCAGTTAGCCCCCAGTGCTACTGTAGGGTCTCCCCTAGCCAAGGCTGTCCCAAGTTTACAGTGTTCTCTGGTCAGCGAGCTGTCACAGGGCAACGAAAATCTAATGCTTTCCCTCCAATAGAATGTGGAATATGTGGAATGTGGAATAGTTAATGTCACTAAAAGACCGTCTGGCAGCGTGGAAACTACTGCCAAATGTGTCTCCATGGGTTCTATCTACCGTAGAAAAGGGTACCAGGTCCAGTTTAGAGCTCGACCCCCCCCCCGGATCAGAGGTGTGCTCACCACAGTAGTCAGCACAGACCAGAGCCTGACGTTAGCACAGGAAGTAAGATCCCTCTTGGAAAAAGGGACCATCAAACATGTACCCCATTCCCTGATGGAGGGAGGATTTTACAGCCATTATTTCCTGGTCCGCAAAAAAATAGAGGAGTGTGTGGCCAATTTTAGATCTGCGTCATCTGAAGTGTACTCTTCGGACATACAGGTTCAAGAAGCTGACAAACTAATTGCTAAAAAAACTAATTGCTCCACAGATTCAGTTTGAGGCATGTTTTGTGATGATAGATCTAAAAGGTGCATATTTCCACATAGAAATATCGCTAGCTTTATCCCCTCACACCTTCACAAAGTGCATGGATGTCATTCTGGCTCCATTGTGACTCCAAAGCATCTGTGTACTAAACTACCTGGACAACTGGTTCATTCTACCACGTTCCATGGAACTGGTGATTCAACATTGACATGTTGTTCTCATCCACATGAAGAGCTTGGGGCTTAAGTTGAATTTCAGAAAAGTATGCTTTCTCCAGTGCAGTGGAAATCTTTTCCTGGGGTTATAAGGATTCTACTACAATAAGGACATTTCTATCCCAAACATGTGTATGGTGAATCCTATCAACACTGAGCAAGATAAAGCTGGATCTTGGGAGACTATTGGAGCTTATGCGCCTATTGCACAGGAGACCGTTTCACTGATGCCTGAGAAGTTGGGGAGTTTCATCCAAGGATGAAACCTCTGAGAGTAATTAGTGTCACGCAGCGATGCCGAAGTGCTCTGAGAATTTGATTGTCCCTTGTATCTAGCCTCAGGTCACACTCTAGGGGTGTCTCCTTAGTGCAAGACTGTAATGACAGACGCCTCCCACATGGGGTGGAGCGTGGTCTTAGACAGCTGTCCAGTTCACGGTCTCTGGAGCAGCATATAAATTGCTTAGAAATGTGGGCCATATTTCTAGCACTGGAATTCCTTCTTCCTCAACTGAGAGGTCACCATGTGTTTACAGAAAACACTGCGATGGTCTCATATATTGACCACCAGGGCGGATTATGTCCGCACCCCCTGTTCAATCCAGTGCAATGAATTCTTCTATTGGCAGAGGGAAAATTTTGTCAGTGAGTGCAATGTACATACTGGGCAACTGGAATATGGGGCAGACATCCTGTTGAGGCAGGGGCTGAGGCCCAGGGATTGGTGGCTTCATCCACAAGCGGTGGAGTCCATATGGCGGAGGTTTGGCCAAGCAAGACTGCATGTGTTCGCCTCCGAGGAGACAATACACGGCTCGCTGTGGTTCGCCCTCACTCCTCCTGCACAATTATGGCTAGACGCCATAGTGCACATGTGGCCGAGGTCACATCTGTACGCTTTTCCCCCGATCGCTCTGCTCCCACAAGTTCTATCGAGAGTTCGTCAAGACAGTCTATGTCTGCTGCTAGTAGCACCTTATTGGCCATTTTGAATATGGTTCTCAGAGATAATATCCCTGCGAGATGTTACTCCTTGGGAAATTCCCATCCACAAGGATCTATTGTAGACCCAGTGAACTGCGCAATAGCTACTCTCCTGGAGTTCTTTCAAGAATGTTTCTCAGTGGGGTGGGATCCTTCTACAATTAGGGTTTACCGTGGCCGCCATTTCAGCCAGCCACATCCCTGTTGATGGAGCCTCTGTGGGGCAACATCCACTTACTTCAAGGTTTATGCGTGGTGTCAGGTGGCTGAGGCCCATCTGCAGGCTGCACCTACCTTCCTGGGGCCTTTCTGTTGTCCTGGAAGGACTGTCAGGTGCCCCATTTGAACCCTTAGAGTGGATCTACTGTCTCAAGCCGGAGGGCTGATTTATCACCCTCAGCTGGAACTATGGAAACTTTGGGTCTGGCTCCTGAGGGGAACCAGCTCATAGATTCTGGTCTCATAACTGAGGTTGTAGAAACCACGTTGATGAGAGTTGATGCTGTGTAAAAAGCAGCGCATCTCCAATTGGATAGTGGAAGCAAGCTCTATCGCTTATGAGGCATGCGGTCTCTCTACGCCTCTGGGCATAAGGGATCATTCCCATTGGGGAGGTCGCCTCCTCGAAGTATTTGTCCAACGGGGTATCCTCACAGGATTTTTGTGCTGCTGCAGGGTGGTCTATGCCACACACGTTCATGTGATATTACAGCCTGGATATTTATTCCACCCCGGGCTCTCGTGTCTTGCACTGACCCTCGGGCTTGGGTCTTTGTGAATTGTCCCATAG
>JAFFST010049790.1:14554-35214 GCA_022414735.1 Noturus placidus
TCGAGAATCTGTGGAAAGAACTGAAAACTGCTGTTCACAAACACTCTCCATCCAACCTCACTGAGTTCGAGCTGTTTTGCAAGGAGGAATGGGCAAAAATTTCAGTCTCTCGATATGTAAATCTGATAAACATACCCCAAGCGACTTACAGCTGTAATCACAGCAAAAGGTGGCGCTACAAAGTAGTAACTAAAGGGGGCTGAATAATTTTGCTCGCCCAATTTTTCAGTTTTTTATTTGTGGAAAAAGTTTGAAATATCCAATAAATTTCATTCCACTTCATGATTGTGTCCCACCTGTTGTTGATTCTTCACAAAAAATTACAGTTTTATATCTTTATATTTGAGGCCTGAAATGTGGCAAAAGGTCGAAAGGTTCAAGGGGGCCGAATACTTTCGCAAGGCACTGTACTTACAGTATATCTTATATCATATGAGCATCTTTCCCTGAGTAAATATTGACATGACAAATATTGGGACTTAAGTCGCCAAGACCTACGGTCTTGTAGGTCAACTGTATGACCCATATGCAGTTCACTAAGCTCTTAATTAAAGTTATTAAAATCTAGGTTTTAAATTACAGTAAATTATTACAGTAAATACAGATCAAATTATTATAGTATATCTTAGTTTGATTGAAATAAAGTGTTGCACACACACACACACACACACACACATTATATATATATATATATATTAGTTACTATATTTCCAGTGAGGCTATTCACATAACATTGTCAACAGACTTTGGTATTAACTGTTCCTCCTGTTCGCTTGAAATGAAAACCTGCACCCACACTGGCCCTTTCCTGATAAGATTGCCCAACCCTGGTCTATATTGATGGCGTCACACAAGAAGTATCTCATGATGGGAGCGAAGAGCTCTCACAAGACCTTCACGACCTTATTGCAAAACATATTGATGGAATTGGATACAGACATATTTAAAAACTTCTGCATCTTCCAGTAAGCACCACTGGGGCCATTATCCACAAGTGGAAGCAACATCACTCTGTCATCAATCATGCACAAGAGCTCCTCACAGGATTTCTGACCAGGGATACAGAAAAATAGTCAGAAGAGTAGCCCAAGATCCAAGGAAGAATCATGGAGAATCATGAAGGTGGAAGAATCATGGTGTGGGGCTGTTTTTCATCGAATGGTACTGGCAGTCTTTATAAAATTGAAGGAACGATGAATACAGCCCTTTACCGGGAGATCCTTGAAGAATCTGATGCCATCCATCAGGATGATGAAGATGAGATGTGGGTGGACCTTCCAGCAGGACAACAATCCAAAGCATACAGCAAAGGAAACTATCAATTGGTTTCAGGGCAAAAAAAAAAAAATCAAGGTGTTAGAATGGCCCAGTCAATCACCTGCCTTGAATCCAATTTAATATGTTTTAAAGATAATGTTTACAAGAATGGGCCAAAATCACACCTGAATACTGCGGCTGATTTTTTTTTTTTCTTCATACAGGAAGTGTCTTGAAGCTGTCATTACAAACAAAGGCTTTGCCACTAAGTATTAAATAATTTATAATTGGCGTGTTCAATACTTTTTTTTGTCCTGTGCCAAATTGTGGATTTCTTGAGTTAATACCAAAGTCTGGTGACAATTTCATGCAAATAGCCTCATTGGAAATGTATTTACTGAGAAACGTTGACGTGTTCAATACTTATTTCTCCCACTAGGGGGAATGTAACCACTTATCTAATCAATTATCAGTTTATGCCTAGACAGTCTTACTTATGTGTTATAATTACAGCCATTTCCCATGAACTAAACAGAGCCTACCATGTCTTTCTGCAAGCATGTATCTGGTTGTTTATGCAGTTATGTTTCCCTATCAGTATCTGACTATGACTTATGCTGTTACATTAAGGGACCTCCAGGTCGTGAGGGCAGACCAGGACCTCCTGGTGAACCGGTGAGTTCAGTTCTCCTAGCATATATGCAAATACAATACTGCATTTAAAGATCCATATGTGGTATGAACCAGTCATGAACTAGATTGTACAGAGCACAATAAAATAAAAAATGTACAATTTAATAATGACTCCAGGTCCCAGGAGCCACTGTACAACACTCATCAGTCGCATGACCACCTGCACCTGTAGTCACTTCCTGGTTAATGAACACGCTTATATATAGTTACTGTTTGCACTGCTTCCTTGTCTCACATTGTCGTCTCTACATGCTTTTGTCTATGCTGCCGTGTTTAGGTTTTTTTTTGTTTAGTTTTCTGTGTTTAGTTTTTTTTTTTATTATTATTAAATGTTTGAAAATCCGCACTCAACTTCGGTTTGTGACACCGATACTCTGCCTTTTGCTTTTTTTTCTGAGCTCATCCGCAACCAGTCCCGTTGGATTATGCGATTATTGACTAGTGTACGTTGGTTGCATATTGCAAATTCTTGCCGGAAGCAGTACACCATCTGGGTATTTCTCGCATATTGAGAATTCGGACAGCGAGACAGAGAGCATCCTGGAAGCAAGGACGGAAGTGATCCTGAGCATGGAATCAGCACTGCTGGTTCTGCACGAAGGGTCTGGAAATCTATTTAAAACTTTGTTGATTTTGTTTTGATGCAATTTCATGGGCGAAAGTACGGATGGAGATAATTTCACAGGGATTGTCACTGCCAGTTTCACAAGTTTGGCGAGTTCAACCTGGTTCTCAAACTGTCTCCCTTATCCCCTTAGAGAAAATACCCTACCAATTGAAAGGTATTTAACTGGACATCCCTTTGTTTTGCTATGTCTATGCACATATCACTACAGAGCCTCAGTTTGTTTTCATCCAAACTGCGAGATGGTCTCCCTTTCCTGTCACAAAATCCTCAATATCTCGCATGTACTTAAATGCAGATTGGCTGAATCTGCAGTCCAGAGATGCTGTTGCAGTGTCAATTGTTCCATTATATTTCTGTCCGCATATTACTTCTGCTCTCCTTGTGAGCCAACCATGATTTCCGCACTGGGATATCTTGAGCCTGTAACTTTAACAGTTGAAATAAATTGGAATCCTCATCCGTTTGACCTCGATTTGCCAATCCTTGGCATGCAAGAAATTGAAGAAAAGATAACACACAGTAAAGCAATTTGTGCCTCTTCCATCTGCTTTTGTTTATCTGAATGTAGAGCAGTTACCACATTAGTACCAACAGTGGCAGTGCTAGCAATACTAACCGCAGCTCGGTGTAGATTTGATCTCTCATGACCCCTAAATCTTTCCAGTGCTTTTGACCATGTAGAAAAACTATCATTTACAAATGCCTTATAAGATTCTTGCTTATGCCGTGCTAAAATGAGAATAAAAATCACCATGGCTTTTGAAAGGTGGCAAAAATTCAGAGATCTCAAGGGATTGAAGACAGAGATGGCTTTTTTTCTGTTGAACAGGTAACACACTTTAGTTGCTCAATAGGGAGCTAGCTAAAATTAGCACACTTGTTCTCTTGATGCAGCTAGGTATCAAGTTTCCTATGTTTTTTTTTTTATTTGGTGATCGTGTTAAATTGCACTTATTTTCTGCTAGCTATGAGAGAGAACAACTCACCTCTACTCCCAAGAAAACCAAATCCACTGCCATCTCCATTGTCAAGTATTTGAGCTAATATACATCCCACATGAATAACTAAGTGTTGCAAAATCTGGCAAGACAAATAGCAACTGCAGCTTCAAAAACAATCCCAAAATGAGCCCAATATTATTATAGCCTGTTACGGCCTAAATGTAAACAGACTCAATAAATGAGCCTTCAACATTTTAAACTGAAACCACTCACATTTTGAAAAGTAAAAACAGAATTTATTTAATGAAAAAAACATCAAACTGCAACAAATCTTATAGGGAGGACAGGCACCATCCACTCATATCTGAATACATTTACATTTACATTTATTCACTTAGCAGACGCTTTTATCCAAAGCGACTTACAATTGAGAGATAACATGTGAGCTGAATGTGCTTGGAGAGATGGAAATGGAGATTAAATAAGAACCATAACTATTAATAAATATGGTTTGTCATTCACCCATTTTCTCTCTCTCTCTCACACACACACACACACACACACACACACACACACACACACACACACACACACCAATGGCAGCAGAGCTACTATGCAAGGCATACAGAGGAACTTTCCATTAGGTGGTGTCTAGGCCAAGGACACTTTGGAATGTGCCAGGAAATCGAACCACCAACCTTACAATTAAAGGACAGCACTATTATTATTATTGTGAGGCTGTGAGCAGACAATGTATTGGGTCCAACTCCTATCATATATCCTCTTGTATGTCTTAGGGGTTGTTCAATCGGGTTCAAGTCGGGTTCGGCTCTGGCTGGGCCACTCAAGAACATTTACAGAGTTGTCCTGTAGCCACTCCTTTGTTGTCTTGCTTGTGTGCTTAGGGTCAATGCCCTGTTTGAAGATAAACCTTCACCCCAGTCTGAGGTCCAGAGCACTCTGGAGCAGGTTTTCATCAAGGATGTCTCTGTACATTACTGCATTCATCTTTCCCTTGATCCTGACTAGTCTACCAGTTGCTGCTGCTGAAAAACATCCCCACAGCATGATGCTGCCACCATCATAATTCACGGGTAGGGATGGTATTGACCAGGTGATGAGTGGTGCCTGGTTTCCTCCAGACATGACACTTGCCATTCAGGCTAAAGAGTTCAATCTTTGTTCAAATTTTGGTCTGAGAGTCCTTCAGGTTCTTTTGGCCAAACTCCAGGCGGGCTGTCATGTTCCTTTTACTTAGGAGTGGCTTCCGTCTGGCCACTCAACCATACAGGCCCGATTGGTGGAGTGCTGCAGAGACTGTTGTTCTTCTGGAAGATTCTCCTCTCTCCACAGAGACACGCTGGAGATCTGTCAGCATGACCATTGGGTTTTTGGTCACCTCCCTGACTAAGGCCCTTCTCACCCGATCGCTCAGTTTGGCCGGGCGGCCAGCTCTGTCAAGAGTCCTGTTGGTTCCAAACTTCTTCCATTTACGAATGATGGAGGCCATTGTGCTCATTGGGACCTTCAATGCTGCAGAAATGTACCCTTCCCCAGATTTGTGCCTCAATAAAATCCTGTCTTGGAGTTCTGCAGAACGTTCCTTGGACTTCATGGCTTGGTTTGTGCTCTGGCATGCATTGTTAACTGTGGGACCTTATTTAGACAGGTGTGTGCCTTTCCAAATCATGTCCAATCAACTGAATTTACCACATGTGGACTCCAATCAAGTTGAAGAAACATCTCAAGGATGATCAGTGGAAATAGGATGCACCTGAGCTGTTCAATAAAGACTGTTCAAATTGCAATTGTATCCAGCCTTCTCTCTCCGCCGTCACGAGACATGACAGAATATTCTGCCACAACATGGACACAGCATGTGGACCAGAGAGACAGTATCACGTGCCCAAAATAGAAGTAGCGGAGAAGCCTGGATCCTCAGAGTGCTGGTATCTGGACCGCTTGCACGCAGCACTAGCGCGGGTACAAGGGCAGACATCACAACTCAACTGGATGGAGCAAGCCGGGCTAGGTGCCTCAAAGCTATTTTCAGTGCTCCTGGATAATTCCATCCAGTTAAGGAAGGAACTTGAGTGCCAGATGGCACAATTTCAGCAGCAGCTACAGGCCCAGCCGGAGAATCTGGTGGACCACGGTGTGCTGCCCATGCCTGAGGGCCCTACCTCGCCCGTGCCCACGCCTGAGGGCCCTGTCTTGCCCGTGCCCACGCCTGAAAGCCAGATTTCACCAGTGCCCATGTCCTCGTCCCAGAGCCATGTCCCGTCCAAGAGCCAAGTCACGCCTCACGCCCATGAGCCCCATGTCACGCCTCACGCCCATGAACCTAACCAGGAGGAGGAGGCGGGCCTTGAAATTTTTTTGGGGGGGGCACGGGTGTCCGTGGAGCTCCAGCCAGGGGCTAATATGGCAGCCTCTGGCGCCACAGAGACGGCGGAGCTCCAGCCGGGGGCTAACATGGCAGCCTCCGGCGCTACAGAGTCGGCAGAGTTCCAGCCGGGGGCTAATATGGCAGCCCCCGGCACTACAGAGACGGCGGAGCTCCAGCCAGGGGCTAACATGGCAGCCTCTAGCGCTACAGAGACGTCGAAGCTCCAGTCAGAAATAAGCCCGTTAATCTCTGCCCCTCTGTGTCCAGGCAGTGCGGCATCCACAGAGCGCCAGCAAGAGACCGAGGGGGAGGTCTCAGCCCCTCAGGAAGCGGACGAGCCATCCTGCACTTCAGCATATGCCACACTGTTCCCCTCTTCAGTGGAGGTGGCGTCCTGCGTTCCTGAGCCACGGCAGGCAGCGTCCTGCGTTCCTGAGCCACGGGGGGCAGCGTCCTGCGTTCCTGAGCCACGGCAGATGGCGTCCTGCGTTCATGAGCCACGGCAGGCAGTGTCCTGTGTTCCTGAGCCATGGCAGGCATCACCCCGAGCTTCAACACCAGTAGGGGTGTTGTTCCAGCCACCGGCTGCCCGGAAAAGACTGCCTCGGTTCCTGGCGCAGCAAGGGGACATTCTGCCCAGGGGCCCGGGACCACCAAAGGGGGTTGTTTCATGGCGCCTTTTGGGGGGGGGGGGTTCTGTCACGATTCTCCCTGGAAGCAGTGCGCATGCGCACTGCATTTACTCGTCTCCGTAGCGGACTTTACTGACATTGCCCAACATGTGGACTTTTGTTTACGTTTATGTCATGTCTCCTCCCCGTGTCTTTCATTGATTATGTGTTTACATGTCTGTATTGGTATCAGCTGTTTTGTATTCCCCCCGCTAATTGCACAGGCTTATATAACACGTGCCGTGCTGCACTTGGGGCGGAACATTGTTGAGGAGTCTGTGTATGAATGGTGTGAATCTTTGTGGTTACATATGTGCATAGATACCTCTCATAGCCTTTAGCCTTAGCCTTTAGCCTTAGCCTTTAGCCTTAGTTTATGTTCCGTTTCATGTTTAGTGTATCGGCCCCGTTTTTTGTGACAACGACCTCGTCTTCTGCCTAGCCCTGTTTTGACTCTGTTCGCTGTTCGCATGACCTTCGCCTGTTTATGGATTACCTCTGTTTGGATTACTTCTTGGATTATACTGCCTGCCTCTCTGTTAATAAAAACTGTTCATATTGCGTTTGCGTCCAGCCTCATTCTCCTCCGTCACGAAGCTGTGACAGTATGGCAGCTGCTTCATACTGAAAAGGAAAGCTCTACAAAGGGTTGTTAAAACAGCCCAGACAATCATTGGCACACAATTACCACCGGTAAAGAACATATACAATAATGACACTGGACACTTTGTAATAGCACTAATGTCACTTTGCAACTTGTCACTTTATGCCTTATTGTATTGTCACTATTGACTTATTGTCAAGCAATTATTTGTTGTAATTCTTGTACATATAAACATGCATGGCAGTGATTTATCTATTGTAATCCTGAATTATCTATAGTCTGTGGAGCAGCATTCAAGAAACTTTTTCATTGTAGTTGTACTTTTACACTGTACTCTACACATTACAATAAACAACTTTGAATTTGAACTCTTTTTTCTGAGGTTCTCAGAAATCTTTGTTTGTGCCATGATACACTTCCACAGACGTGTTGTGAAGGTCATACGTTGATAGATCCCTGTTCTTTAAATAAAATGGGGCGCTCACTCACACCTGATTGTCGTCCAATTGATTGAAGTTGACTGACTCTAATTTCACCGTCAAATTAACTGCTAATCCTAGAAGTTCACATACTTTGCAAACTCACAAATATGTAATATTGGATCATTTTCTTTAATAAATAAACGACCAAGTATAATATTTTTTGTTTGTATTAACTCTTCTTTTGTTTTCTTCTTTCAGACAGCACTTCCAATTGTCGGAGATGTTGGCTCACTTCTGAAGGTATTGTGTTTTCATGGTCTCTCTAGTTATGTTGTATGTACTTAGTCCATATCAAGGTCTTTGTCTATTTTATTCTATAGAGACAATATGCATGATTGACTAAAACAGGGGTTTTACAACAAGAAGCAGGCTAATACAGTTCAGTTTCATTTGAAAATTTCAAGCATTATGTCCTCTTATAATTATTAGATTTTTTCTCACTAGGGGTTACTACTTAAGAATTATAATGGTCATGTTTCTTAAAGTAATCAGTCTCATAAAATGATATGGATGTTAATATTCAAGGCTTTTGATATTAGTAAAATAATTCAATATGATTAATTAATTGATTAAATTAATTAATAATGTAAATTGCCATAATTAAACTATTATATCGTAATTATTAAATAAAAATAATAATATTGACAAAGTTTTAGAGTTGTTCAGTTGTAGTTTGGCTTCAGTTTTGATCTGAGGGTCAGCAAATACAAGAATAGAATAATCTTTATTGACCATTTAAATCAGCAAAAACACAAGTAGCAGTGCATTATAAAAATGGCAGTGAATGTTTTAAATGAATAGGTGTGTGTGTGTGTGTGTGTGTGTGTGTGTGTGTGTGTGTGTGTGTGTGAACAATATTGCTGACATTTGTCAATCAGTTTTGATCATGCGGCCCAATTTATTCAGACAACTCTAACGTATGTTTTCATGGAATTTGAAACATACTCTATATGCAGGACAAGATTTTGAGATCATGTGCAAAGTGACAAAAACAAGCTTAATAAACATCTTTTCAGTAGGTATGTGACAGGGTAAACAGTGAGCTATTGTTAATAACTTAAAATTATTGTCCCTCTAATGACAATCCCCTTAATAACTGATAGTCTCACTCAACCTGGCCTCTAGGAGTGCTATCTTTTGTAAAATAAGGGGTTCAGTGAAAATTCTTTTTTGCTGTCTTGTTTCCTTTTAACCCTAAAAATGTGTATTTTTTAACATTTTAGCTCCACCCTCTCAAATGTTTGATAATGTGCAATATTGCAGCATACACATCACATTTTTTCCATTAAGTCGGATACAGATATACAGGCAATAGTGTAAAACATATCAGCATATCTACATCATTTTGCTTTTTGGTTCAATTACTTTTTGCTGATATATTTTTGCCATCTTTAATTAAAGATTAGGATCTTTAATTAAAACAAATAAACTTTTTTTCCCCCAAAAGCAGTCCTAGGCCATTCATCCGATGCATAAAATATCAAATTTATCAAGTAGAAAGGTTGCTGACAAAACCATACTGAAACAGTTTGGCCACTACAGGTCAATGAAATTTTAGCCTATTGCATGTACTGTATGTGCTAAAATAGCTGTATTTTCTGATTGCAAAGTCAAATTTAGAATAACTTTACAATACCTGGTCAGTAGGACACTCTCTAGCCACCGTTTAAATTTCATAACAATAGGGGCTTTTGTAACTAATAAATGCACATATCTACTCACCCATCTGATATAGGAGGATGAACTTTGCTTTGCTTTTTTTGTAAAACTTCTGTCAAGTATTTTTCTAATGAATAATATATTTGAGGAACAAATACAGCTTGAAATACAGCATACTGCATGGTCACGAAATGGCAAACTTTTGGACCCTTAGCTATGTGTGTGTGTGCGTCACGTCCCGAGACGTAAGGGAGATTAGGACGGATACAAGTGCAGTTAACAGTTTTATTTAAGAGAGACAAAGGCAGATAACTCCAAATCATAATCCAGAATGTGGTCAAGACAGGCAAAGGGTCAGGCAATCGGCAAACAGGCATAAACGGGGCAAAGCAAGGTCAAGGGGCACCATGAAACATCCATCTCCATTGGCGGTCCCGGCCAACTGGGCAAAATGTCCCCAGCTGAACCAGGAGATGTCCTCACCGAAACAGGTAAACTGAGCGATGTCCTTAGTGGAACAGGAAAGCAGAGTGACGTCCTCAGCAGAACAAGAAAGCAGAGTGATGTCCTCAGCTGAGCAGGAAAGAAGAGCGACGTCCTCAGCAGAGCAGGAAAGCAGAGTGAGGTCCTGAGTGGACTCTGCAGGCTGAACTTGGTTGGCTGTGTCAGCGGATTCGGGCGTGAGTATAACTTGGTTGGTCATGTCAGCAGACTTGGACGTGAGCAGAACTTGGTTGTCCATTTCAGCAAACTCGGGTGTGAACAGAACTTGGTTGATCGTATTTACAGACTCTGGCGTGAGCATAACTTGGTTGGTCGTGTCAGCAGACTTGGACGTGAGCAGAGCTTGGTTGTCTGTGTCAACAGACACTTGGTTGGTCATGTCAGCAGACTTGGATGTGAGCCGAACTTGGTTGTCCATGTCAACAGACTCACTTGTGACTGAAACTGGGTCGTCCCTGTCGTCGGTGTCAAGCATGAGCAGAACCTGGTTGTCTGTATCAGCAGACTTTGGTGTGATTAGAGCTTGATTGTTCATGACAACAACTTCAGGCAAGAGCAGAACCTGGTCAGTACTGACTTCAGCACCGACCTGGGTCAGGAACTTGGCGTGAACAGGGCCTGGGTTGGCCAGCTCTTCCACCTGGGTCAGGAACACTGCATGAGCAGGGCCTGGGTGTGCCGTCTCTTTGGCCTGGGTCAGGAACTTGGTGTGAGCAGGGCCTGGGTTGGCAGTCTCTTTGACCTGGGACAGGAACTTCTAATGAGCAGTGCTTGGGTTGGTAATCTCTTCGACCTGGGACAATAACTTGGCATTACAGTGGACCTCTGTAGCTGAGACCCCCTCATGGGTCTCAGGCTGAAACTCTTGGGCTGAGGTCATCCTGTTGACCTCTGGCTGAATCTCTGAAGCTGAGACCTCATGGGTCTCAGGCTGGTGCTCGGGTTCTGAGGTCTCCATGTTGACCATGGCTGGAGCTCAGGTGCTGAGACTTCCTCGTGTGTCTCAAGCTGGAGCACTGAGGTCACCACCTTGACCTCTATTTTTGTTCAGACAAAATTGCCATATTCACCATAAAAGTTAAAAGACACGAAAAATTCAGGTCAGCTGGACTAGGCATAACCAGCCCTGATTACTAGCAGCCCTGTTCGATCAAATCAAAACTTAAATAGAACTTTTTCAACAGCATGGATTTGATTAAAAAGTCATGCCAATGTTGAAATTAATTCCAGAAATTATGAGGAAGAAGGTGATTTCAAAGTCTCTGGGACTCCAAAGGACCACAGTTAGAGCAGTTATCTCCAAATGGAAAAACTTTCCCAGAAGTGTCCGACCTTCCAAAATTCCTCCAAGACCACAGCAACTACTCATCCAAGAAGTCAGAAAAGAGCCAAGGACAAGATTGAAGGAACTACAGTCCTCTCTTACATCAATAAATGTTGCTGATCATGATTCCACTATGATGAAGATACTGGGTAAAAATGGCATCCATGGAAGAGTGGTGAGGTGAAAACCACTGCTAACCCAGAAGAACATTAAGGTTCATCTGAATTTGGCCAAAACACACCTTGATGATCCTCATACCTTTTGGGAGAATGTGCTGAGGATGGATAAGTTGAAAGTGGAACTATTTGGAAGTTAGGAGTCTCACTACATCTGGTGTAATCCAAACACAGAATTACACAAACAGAACATCATACCAATGGTTAAGTATGGTGGTGGACCTGTGATTGTGTGGGGATGCTTTGCTGTGTCATGGCCTGAGTAACTTGCAATAATTGAGGGAAACATGAATTATGTTCTCTACCAGAAAATCCTAAAGGAGAATGTCTTGTATTCAGTTCATAAATTGAAACTCAAGCTCAATTGGATTATGCTGCAACACAATGATCCAAAGCATAGGAGTAGGTCCACCTCTGAATGGCTCAAAACAAGCTAAATTTAAGTTTTGGATTCCACCACAGTGCTGTGAAAACTTATTTCCAGTTATCAGAAGCTTTTGGCTGCAGTTATTGCTGCTAAAAGTGGCACAACTAGATTTTAAGTTTAAGGGGGCAATTAGTTTTTCACATGGGTGATAAGTGTTGGATAACAAAAAACATTTTCTTGAATATTTTTTTTTTCAATTAAAACTATATTGTGTGTTCACTGAGGTTGCCTTTGTTTTATGTCATATTTCGTTCGAAGATCTAAAACTATTTTGTATGAGACACAAAAACAGAGTGTTTTGTGTGAGGTATAAAATGTACTGACAGAGTCTAATCTTCTTAAGACAGATGGGTTCAAGTAATTCATACCCAGTCATAAATTTCAGAGGACATGGTGGAGGGAGTGTCCATGTATCAGGTTCTAGACAGCTTTCAATCATTGAAGGAACAATGAATTAAAATTAATAAAGAACTTTTAGGAGAACAGGAGAATATATGGGTAGCACTTCATCACATGTAGCTTAATAAAAGTTTACCCACTTTATCCTGGTTAAGGTTGCAGTGGATCTGGAGTCTATTCCAAGGACACTAGACCCCCTCCAGGAGCCTAGAGTCTGCAATGGCAGGTAGCATAAGCTGTCGCAGGCGATGGAGCCGAGCGAGTTCCTCTGTGATCTGCCTGCTTTGCTCCACCAGCTTACGACACCATTTCCTCATTTCAGCAGCCCTGGAACATGGATGGAAGTCCTCGGCGGAACAGGACAGCTGAGCAAAGTCCTCAGATGTACAGGAACGCTGAGCGACGACCTCAGCGGGGCAGGCAAACAGAGTAGCATACATAGCGGGGCAGGAAGGCCAAGCGACATTCTCAGCCGAAGAGCAAGGCCGAGCGATGACCTTAGCTGAACAGTAAGGCTGAGCAATGATCTCAGCTGCACAGGAAGGCTGAGCGATGACCTCAGCTGTACAGGAAGGCTGAGCGATGACCTCAGCTGTACAGGAAGGCTGAACGATGACCTCAGCTGCACAGGAAGGATGAGCGACGACCTCAGCTGCACAGGAAGGCTGAGCGAGGTCCTCAGCTGAACAGGTAGGCTGAGCAACGTTCTCAGCGGAATCTCGAGGCAGAGCGGCGTCCTCTGCCGAGCAGGCATGCAGAGCGCTGTCCTCAGCCTGAATGCTGAGCGACAACCTCAGCTGAACAGGAACGCTGAGCCCACTCCTGGCATGCTCAGCAATTGTTGTCCTTAAATTTACTTATTACCCAAAGACAATTAATATTTAACATAGAAACCGATACTCACATACATTAACCATTTGAAGGACAAAGAAGACACCGGGCCCATGAGTGAGGAGAGTAAAGGGTCCAAGTTTATTGTTGCATTAGATCCACACAGTTGAGACATCCCAAGGGTGATCTAAAAAAACCCAGAGCTGAAGCTCCATTAGTTATAGATTGCTACACCCAAACACAAGAGCTTTCCCATAACACCAATATGTCCAGAATGAGCTTTCCCATAACACCAATATGATTAGAAAGTGCTTTCCCATAACACCAATATGTCCGTGGCACAACATTTTGGAGAGTCATTGGTCTTATGGGGTCTGCTGTTACCATAGACAGTTATTTTGAGGATCCAGCCATTCCCATCGACGCTTATCTCGCAGCTCTAGCTGTTCCCATTGACGGTTATCTTGCAGCCCTAGCTGTTCCCATTGACGGTTATTTCGCAGGTGCAACTTGGCTCTACTACCCTTATAAACGGCCCGTATTGATTCTCTCTTAAAAAATTAAGGCCTTTGTCTGTGTCAATCCTGACTTTTTACTCATGAGAAAAGGATCCTCCACACCTTCACGTACTTTATGAGCAAGTTTCTTTCATATTTGTTCTACATTTCTGTTCATAATGCTTGCAAGTATCATCAATTTGTATAGCGCTTTTTACAATGGTACATTGTCTCAAAGCAGCTTTACAGAAATATCATTTTTACATTTACAAGCGACTTACTAATGAGACCACATTCACACACCAATGGTAGCAGAGCTGCCATGCAAGGTGCTAGCTTGCCATTGGGGGCAACTTAGGGTTCAGTGTCTTGCCCAAGGACACTTCGGCATGGGATCACCCGGGCCGGGATTCGAACCGCCAACCCCACGGTTGGTGGATTAGTGGACAACCCGCTCTACCGACTGAGCCACAGCCGCCCCAAGTATTTTACCCTCTTTACTTTACTCTATACCTTATAATATCCCTATAATATCCATATAATCCATATACTCCTTATCCTAATTCTCCTTATAATATTCCATTCCTGTCTTTCTGCATTACTTCCGTGTGTGTGTGTGTGTGTGTGTGTCTGCATAGGCCTCTGTGTGTGTGTGTGTGTGTGTGTGTGTGTGTCTCTTAGTTGACCTTCAGCCCAGTGAATTCTCAATAAAATTACATATACTACTCATATACTGTTCATATGCTACTCATACCCTTGTCTTATTTCATGTATATTTTATTTCCAACATTCCTCCCTCTGAGGCTATAAAGCATCACAAACTACGCGTATATATTGTTTTGAACCCTGACTACTCTGATTATACGATTAACTTTTTACCCCCTAAATAGTGATTATTACTACTACTGTCGTTTGTATGAGGGGCTAATACAAGTAAATACTTGAGTGGATCTACATGTCCCTATCTTTTTCAACTGGGCCTATCAGCCTTGAGTTTTGTATTTGTCAGGACCGCGCAGTGTGTTGCTTCTCCCCAAAACTCAAATCTCGCACTCAGGGGTGGGCAAAAAAACCTGCAAGGAGGAAAAATTCCCACCCTGCCAGCACCTTGTGCTCGACAGCATCATAATACTTTTCTCATGCCTGATTGTGTCATACTTTTTTGCACATCACAAACATTTTATAGCAACATAAATAGACAGTCTCTGTATGCTGACTGTCTTCAGCTCAAGCACTTTACGTACTGTAGAGGACTGCCTTTGGGGAGAGGTTAGGCTAGCACTTACACCCAGAGCATGGCTCATCACATCATCTTCTCATCCTGGCATGCCATTGAATTGAGAGTTAAGCACGTTACAGTTGGAACGGTAATGTCTCTTAACGGCAGACCCCCCGTTGACCGCTTCGGATCTTTCACATGTCCCCAGCCTCACAGATCCTCCTCGTACTGGGATGCAAACCGGGGCATGTCCACGTATTCAGGCACTCTCTCGCTGCTCATGGTCTCCCATCTATGGGTGAACACCACCCCCCATTGAGGCGGTAACGCCTCACCCATAACAACATCCCCAGCTCTGTTCCTGTGAATAGATAGCTTTATGCATAGTAGTTAGTTATCTCATATATGCTCTTGGTTCCATCAGCAATTATTCCAGCAGCCGTCCTTCATAAGGAATAGACACAGACATGGGTCGACCAGTAAGCATTTCATGTGGTGATAGATACATATTTCTGTTAAGTCTGCATGCGATAGGTCATTAGTGCAATAGGCAGAGCATCTACCGAAACAAGTTCAATGTCGGCACAAATTGCGTTAAGCTTAGCCTTAAAGGTACCATTTAACTTCCCTTTTATTCCCTATGAGTGAGGGTGATAAACACTTCAAAAATTTAACAAACGCTGAGCCATTGTCAGAGCTAATCTGAGATGGTATGCCAACTCTAGGAATTACCTCTCTGGTCAAAAATCGAATCACTGCTCCAGCAGTCACTGCCTCCTTCCATCTGCTAAACCTGTCATTAACCAAGTGCTTAAACGGCCATTCTGGCATTGATATGTGTCTATAACAATTACCTTTATAAATGTATCCATTTCATTTAAACCTTATTTCCTCATATTACATTGGTGTTAAGTCTACTCATGACACAAACTACATTTCCCATCCTGCACTGTGGCCTACAATCATGGCTGCCATGGACATCAATTCTCAGATCACACACATCTGCATCCAGTTCACAGCACAATCACAGCTACAGTATTAAGGCTTTCAATTCACTTACATTGTGCAGTACATGCTCCATTCCTCGTGTTTTTGTGACCACTGCACTGTATTATTTAAATATTGCAACTCGTATACATTGTATGACATATCCATAGCACACCGTATATAAGTATATATTTGTATATTCACACAACTACTTTATTCTATTCACAAAGCTATAGTTCAGAAGAGAAACAAATGACTCAAAATACACTGTTACAAAGAGACTGTAATTGAATTAAACTAACAAACATGTCACTGCAGTGAGAGCCACATCAGCACATGTCAGCAAAAGAAACCATTATGCAATGCTGCCTAATCCAGACACTCGTATTCCATGCAAAACCCGAATTCAACATTAACTATTCACCACCCTCATGTGAAGGACACGGATAACACATCTGCATAAAACACATAAAAAAGTTTTAAAATAAGTGCAGACTAATTATACCATCAAATCTTACTAACTATTCATCACTGGACATAGACAATGTTTAAAAGAGATATGTATAAAATCAAGAATACTGATTGTTTTTTAATGTTTACAGAAATATGTTTAAATAATTATTTATATATTGAGACACCGTGACTTTACTGTGTAGTGTGAAGTTTGATAAATAAAGGATTGTAAAAAGGAAAAAAAAACTCTCGCACAAGCTCTCTCCCTCTCACGGACGCTCTGTGGTCAGATGAATGTCATCATGGATTTCAACACACTTTAATTCAATTTCCAAACAGGGAAACACACGGAATTAAAATTAAGAGAATGATTTGGAACTATGGTGGGCATACCTCTGACCAGTCGTGTACACAATCTAAATACAACACAGTCTCTTGGTGTCATGCCAGGAGACGGAAGAGCCGGGCTGGACGGAGACCCTCCCCCATAACTTGGAACACAACACGCACAGTAACACCATAATACTAAATAAACAATAAACAAATATAACTCTCTCTCTCTTGAACCACACAGACAGTTTTGCAAAACATCAATCATTTTGAGTTATGACAAACTTAAATAAATTTCAGCCAACAAACTACACTGAGTTAGAAAAATCACCTTTTCCACTACAATCAAATGTATTTTGATATGGGGGCGGCTGTGGCTCAGTTGGTAGAGCGGGTTGTCCACTAATCGTGGGGTTGGTGGTTTGAATCCCGGCCCGGGTGATCCCATGTCGAAGTGTCCTTGGGCAAGACACTGAACCCTAAGTTGCCCCTGATGGCAAGCTAGCACCTTGCATGGCAGCTCTGCTACCATTGGTGTGTGAGTATGCTCTCATTTGTAAGTCGCTTTGGATAAAAGCGTCTGATAAATGCAAATGTATTTTCAATTAAAACGTATTTAATAATCTGTATAATAAACACAAGTTTAAATTGATTACTCATAAAAATTGTTGTTCCAACTAGTTTTTCTACATTATTTAAAAGGAATTTAAGTGTTATGTACTTAATTACCATAATTATGAACACAATTTTTTATAACTTACTAACTTCAAGTTGTATAACAATAGTTACTAAAATACTACAAATATTATACTTAACATCTCTGCAGGATTTATAGACAAGGCACTGAATGAAATGAGCAATATAGACAAAAAAGAAACACTCAGCACACGAAAGACTAAATATGGGATTGAAAACCGAAGAATCAATCTCCACAATAAAAATTAGCCAAATCTATGCTTGAATGAATAACCAGAAGTATCTCACACAGTTCTGTATTACCCATCTCAAGCTGAAGGTCACACACACACACACACACACAGTGTTTTGTTTTGGGTTTTTTTTTTTCAAACACAGAAGCAGGCCTGCTTGCACAGAGAAGAGCATACCTACTGAAGCCTTTACTCACACGTTTCCAAAACTAATTATTAGAGCTTATCAAACACACCTCTCTCCTTATGTATGGAGATCATAATTTATACACAGATTACTGCAACATTCACACTTGTCTCCAAAAGTAGAGCTCTCCAAAAATTTTTAGAGCTTATCATGCACACGTCTCTTTTTTTTTTTTTTTAATCATCAACGCACACAAGCTCACACACACATTATATTCACACACTGTTTCACATATATTGTTACACACACACAATTGTTATTTCACATTCACACACTTGCGTGACCCGGACCTGGGCCCAGGATTTACCCCCCTCTCTATCCATCCCTAGAATCTTTCACCAGTGGTATTAGGGGTCCCCCACCAAAGCAGCTGCCACCTCACATGGCCGGTATCTGGGGTTTGAGGCCTCACTTCACCTGCCCATATATTTTGGATAGCCCTAGGTTCTTTTGGAAACTAACTCAGTCTTTATTCCCACCCTTGGGCTTCTCAATCGTGGCAACAGATCACTTAGACAGAGCTTTAAAATAACAGGCATCTGCAGTGCCTTATTCCTACATGGCCTATCTGTTGCCTTAGAGCATGAAGTCCCATGGGAGAGATCACAGATGTACAGGTCTTAGTCCACTCCTGGCTGGCTCGGCAACTGTTGTCCTTAAATTTACCTATTACCCAAAGACAATTAATATTTAACATAGAAACCGATACTCACATACATTAACCATTTGAAGGACAAAGAAGACACTGGGCCCATGAGTAAGGAGAGGAAAGGGTCCAAGTTTATTGTTGCATGAGATCCATACAGTTGAGACATCCCAAGGGTGATCTAAAAAAACCCAGAGCTGAAGCTCCATTAGTTATAGTTTGCTACACCCAAACACAAGAGCTTTCCCATAACACCAATATGTCCAGAATGAGCTTTCCCATAACACCAATATGATTAGAAAGTGCTTTCCCATAACACCAATATGTCCGCAACACAACATTTTGGAGAGACCTTGGTCTCACGGGGTCTGCTGTTACCATAGACAGTTATTTTGTCTCTCCAGCCATTCCCATCGACGGTTATCTCACAGCCCTAGCAATGCTCATCGACAGTTATCTTGCAGGTGCAACTTGGCTCAACTACCTTTACTACTATATTTCTGTTTATAATGCTTGCAAGTATTTTACCCCCTTTATTTTACACCTTACCGCTAGAATATCCATATACTCCTTATTCTAATTCTCCTTATAATATCCCATTCCTGTCTTTCTGCATTTCTTCCGTGTGTGTCTGTCTGCATAGGCCTCTGTGTGTGTGTGTGTGTGTGTCTTTCTCTCTTAGTTGACCTTCAGCCCAGTTAATTATCAATAAAATTACATTCTACTCATATACTGCTCATATGCTACTCATACCATTGTGTCTTTTCATTTCATGTATATTAGCCTATGCTCATTATATTTAAAAATGTAGAGTAAAAAATTACGTAAAATATTCATTACATCATGATTGTGCCCTGCGATGGACTGGCACCCTGTCCAGGGTGTACCCCGCCTTGTGCCTGATGCTTCCTGGGATAGGCTCCAGGTTCTCCATGACCCTAAAAAAGGAGTAAGCGGTAGAGGATGGATGGATTCATTACATAAAAATCATTGTGTTTTTATCTTATTCAAATAGAGTAGTGAAGATGTGGGTGTGGTTAAATGAAAGTGCAGAATGTGACCTACAGAGTGGGTTAGTGAAAGTTTGATATACATTGTCTGCTTGTGACAGAAATTTGATATCAGAGAATCATAAATACAAAGTTTCATGAATTTTCAGAAAATGTTATGGCTCCCAATGTTCACCTAATAGAACTGGCACAAAGAATCGACTTATTTGCAAATGTAATGTCATTAAAACATACCAAATTATGTTTTAACATAATTTGTTTTAATAACATAATTTTGTGTTTCGCAAAAGTCAGTAGGAAATAGTATTTATTTTCTTTCAATGGTTGTTCAACTTACTTAGGCAACTATTAATAAAAAATAAATGGCCAAGACACCACATCTGCTTGTCCTGGGAGCCAGGGCTAATTATTTGTCCACTCCTGCTCAGATAAAGGAAAAGAAAAGCCATGTTGTGGCTTACAATTGAATTATTTGTAATGCTTTTCCTCCCAGGTACATGCAGTTATAAGTAATTGAAATGATGAATAAATGATTCTGCTGAGAAACCTATGTGCAGGTTATTAGGCACACAGGGTACCACAGCATTCAGTTTATGAAAGTGCACATATCTTGTGTGTTTGTGTGTGTTCACTTATGTTTATTGTGACTGTAGAATGCCTGCAGTGTGTGTCAGACGGGAATACCAGGATTACCTGGACAGAAAGGGGAGAAAGGAGCACCTGGAGCTCCTGGTGTAGAGGGCATTCAAGGAGACAAAGTAAGTGTCTGACCAAACAACAAACTATCACAGACTAAACTAACACCAACGTCCAATACTTTTATAGTTACTCTAACAGTAAAACAAAATTGTTTGTAGCCTTTGTTTTGTTTGAAAATGGGAAACATTTGAGTACACAATCCCTATGTGTTCTGTTTCATTGGGTAATCAGGGTCTGAGAGGCCCACTTGGTAACCCAGGGAAAGAGGGTCCTAAGGTAAGTCCAGACAAAGCTTTGACTATAATCTGTCTAGCTCAATTTCTGTATGTATGCATGTGTGTGTATGTATGTGTATACAGTATCTCACAAAAGTGAGTATACCCCTCACATTTTTGTAAATATTTGATTATATCTTTTCATGCGACAACGCTGAAGAAATGAAGTTTGAAATATCCAATAAATTTTGTTCCACTTCATGATTGTGTCTCACCTGTTGTTCATTCTTCACAAAAAATTACAGTTTTATATCTTTATGTTTGAGGCCTGAAACGTGGTAAAAGGTCGAACAGTTCAAGGGGGCCGAATACTTTCGCAAGGCACTAATTATATATATATATATATGCACATTATAAAATATATAAATGATAAATTATGATACAGTGGTGTGAAAAAGTGTTTGCCCCCTTCCTCATTTCCTGTTCCTTTGCATGTTTGTCAC